>PVHP010027949.1:0-23323 GCA_004024765.1 Zapus hudsonius
ATCTGATTTGGATAACCATGTGTTGTGAAATATAACAACACTATGTACGTGTCTATGTCATGAACTTGATCCCATTGCAAAATAAACACTCCTATCCATGTCTCTCTTAGCAGAGAATTGATTGAGGAAATCACCCATTCCCATATTGGACTGTGTAAACATTTACTAAAAGTGATTTTTAATATGAAAATAATATCACAATATATGTGAATGACCGATTGAGTGACCAGTAAATACAACCTCTATTTATGTGAAAAAATTAGAGAGTGTATTAACTAAGTTTAACAGGTATTCTAAGGACAGTTTTAAGTCTTTCCATAAATAGCACTATAATAATAGATACTAAAACATATTTCAACATCAAAATTTGTTATTACTGGAACTAATGAAATAATCATGATATAAACATATATATATATATACATACATATATATACATGAGTATAGATAGGTATATAGATCCAACATGATTAAGTTTCTCCATGTCATATCTTACCACTAAACACATTGTTCTTTTCTATAAGTAGTATATGTTTGAAAAGATAGCATTCACCACAAACACAAATTACACACTGATTTCCACATCATTAGAGTAAGAGGTGGCATTGTCTTCAACTGCATCACCTGCCAGTCTTCCTACCCATAGTGACTCTCTGATTTAAAGCTTGGTAGACATGTCTGCTGGGTCATAATTATTTGAGTATTTATAGAACAGCTTTAAATATCTCAAGAAATTTTAAGGCCTTTATAGTAAGTGTGGCTTCTCCTTGACTATTTTTTCCAAAGATGAATTGCCTATATAGTCTTTAGACACACCTTGGCTTAAACATTTTCATATTGTGGAAATTTTAATTTTAATCCTTAATTTAATTGTTTGTATCCCTCTCCCATACTCAGTGAAAAATCTTATTTAGCTTTAATTGTCTTTGTGAATCTTATTTTACTATGTTTTGCTCCACGACCATATTGGAAAGGGCAATCAGGTCACCTCATATGCAGAACGTTTAATTATGTTTTATGGGTGACTAGTCATAAACTTAATAGAATGTATGAGAATGCTTTGCCCAGTTCCCCAAAGACAATAGCCATTTGCTTGGCCATTACCAATTGCCGGTAGAAGAACCTCTAATTGTCATGCACTTATACACATATTATTTTTTTGTGAAATCCAGAAATCATCTCTGTGGGATATTGGGTTTGAGTTTGCATATGTAATATGTATATGCATAGGTAATAAGTGTCTGCATAGTAGAATTATTAAGAGAACTATACATATTTTGTGGCAATCAACACTTACATTGGTGGACTAGCTACTGATTTTTGAGTAGCTTGCTTTCCTATTAAGTTAAAACAAAAGTAAAATGAGATAATTATTTTGATGATATTTAAAGAGCTGAGTTTGTTCATACACCAATGATATACAGAAAGCAAACAAGTTTGAAAAATGCAATGCTGGGCTGGAGAGATGGCTCAGAGGTTAAGGCATTTGCCTCCCATGCCTAAGACCCCAGGTTCAATTCCCCAGGTTCCACATAAGCCAGACCCAAAGGTGGCCCTGGTGCTCTTTCTCTCTCTCTCTCTCTCTCTCTCTCTCTCTCTCTCTCTCTCTCTCTCTCTCTCTCTCTCTCTCTCCCCCTCTCTCTCTCCCCTCTCTCTCCTTGTCCTTGTAAATGAATAAACAAAATATTAAAAAAAGAAAAATGCAATGTTTTCTTTTTATTTGATACCTTTGAAAGTTTGATAGCAACTAAGCATATCATACACATTTCAAAAATCACACTGTATTTTATACCCTTCCATGAAACACACACAGTCAGAATAAAATCTTATAAACATTTTATATTTTGTCCCTTTCATTTAGTAGCACATCACATAAATGGGAAATAGATTTCGAAAATTGTATGCAGCATCTAAATCCCACTGTTAACTAGGCATACATAATGCAAGTGCATAAAGTTTTAAAGACTGATAAATGTTTAATTTCTTATCTGATAAAAACCATTATGTTTTAAAATATGTAAAAAATTAAAGTCATAGTTATAGGGAAACATGCATATCTATATCTATATCTATCTATATATCTCTCTATATATGTATATACTGGGTAACTTAGCGATACCATTTAAAAATAAAAGAAGAGGGATGATATAATTGTAGTGAGTTTGCCTAACATACATGATCACTGACAGTGAAGATATGTTAAATATTCATTATTTGATTATGCAGTGTCTACGTCAATTTAATTGTCTAACACTTATGCAGAGTAACATAATGTAAAAAAAAATATAAGATGCAGAATTTCATCACATGAGATTTAGGTTATTTTTTAAGAAAAACATCACTGGATTATTATTCAATAAAATAAATTTTAGGATATACTAGTTCTTTCAATGACATGGTGACCCAACATAAGGATGTAGAAATTAGCCTTTAGAAATTGCACAAATTAAAATGTGTTCAAGTTGTGAAGAATTCAAATCAGTATCATCTTAATATTGTGAGATGGCTGGATGCTTTACAAGATTTTCTGGAGTGACTACTATATTATTTTTAGAAATAAGGAGATATTCAGAATGGTTATGTCTGCTCTCAAAGTCAAATAATAATTTAATGGCATAATGAGTTCTGGGACCAAGTTTAGGTTGAAAGTATGAAGAGATTTATATATATTGATTGGTAATTTATAGTGAAAATTATGTCCAGTGTAGCTGAGTATAGACCTGTCTGTGCCAAGAGACACAGAGTTTACAGAACTGGTAAAGAAAGAACGAGAGAGAAAAGGCAGGGTGATTATAGGTATAAGATCCACAGGACAACCAATTGGAGCCAATGGAGACCCATAATCTAAAATGAATGCTAAAGGTATCGTACACACAAGACAAAAGATGGCAAATCCAGGTAGGAATCCAGGCTTCTAATAGGTTTATTTTCTCAAGTAAAATTCTCTGGACTTCATCGCTTTGGGGATAAAAATAGAATGCTGCATCACAAAGGTAAAGTAAAACTACATAAGCAAATTGATATCAAGACAGGGAGCCACTAAAATGTTATTAAAGATTTTAACTAGCTTTAGAAGTTAGATGGTTATCAAACATATTGTTTAGTATATAACACTATTTTCTGACTTCCATAAGAACCCATCTCTTCATTCAGACTCTAAATGAGGTAGGTTTATTCTAGGTGGTAGTTTGTGCATTTGCATAAAATATCTACCACAAAGACAAAACTAAAACTAGAAATACATATATGAACAATATATATTTCAATTAGATATCCAAGTTTCATTTCATATCTTCAAACACATAATCCAAACAACTGTGTGGCTAGAGAAACCATGACTGACCATGAAACCCATCCTGGGAGCTGGGAGAGAATCAGAGGGCTGAGGACTGAGCAGGACATCTCAAGGGGGGAAAAACAAGTGATGGAAGATGGAAGGAGGCCCTGGTTGTGGGAGTGTGGTGCTCATTTCTACCTGTTCATGTGTTTCTTGCATCATACAAGATGAGAGTGGTAACATAACTCATTGATCATTAAATGTGATCCGAAATTGCTTCCATTTCTCTGCAGTCAGCAATCTAAAGCAAAACTTTTCTGTACTTTAGTACATGGGTCAACTGCATTTGATTACAATATATGATATGCAAATTGAAAGATAATATCATGAGACAATACTTATCATGAATGCTATCAAGAGCATCCGAGTGATGTGTGTCTCACGAATGTCATGCTTGCAGATCTGTTATGCTCTCTTGATTCCGTTTAATGTTTATTTTCTGTGAAATTGATTTCACTGCATTAGTTTCACCTGTTATTTTCTATTTTTTATAGAGGCTTGACTATGGGTGTAGTGAACATAGGAAATTAAATCTTATTTTGTAGGTAGGACAAGATTAATTATCATGCCTGAGAAATATTCATTTTGCTTAAAACAATATTTTCTTTTAGAAATACCCTGGGCTCCAATAAAGAGTTATAATATAATTATTCAATATTTTATGTGTTAAATGGTATTATAATATAGCTTAAATATCAGTTTGCACTTAAAACCCTGCATGGCCTCACAATTGATGAAAACTAAAATCCTGCTGCTGACCATTACTTGACACGTTCTTTCTCCCTCTTACCTCTATTCCAAGTTCAGTGTTCTTTTCTGTGGAGGTGTATTCTCCTATAAACAATTTACCCAATACCAGTCTGTTGTCTGTATCATCCTATATTGAATTTTCATAATATCTTGTATTTGTTCTAAGATTATCTGAATTAATAATGCTCATTGTTAAATATAAGCCTCATGGTGGTACACAGAAGAAGATCTGAGTCAGTACATATTTTGAGTAAATAAAAGTGCTGTGTTGGTTTACTACAGATTAGCCAAAACTGGGTTCTATCTTTCAGAAATATAGTAATTTTTCTAATGCTAAAACAGGTAATGCAAATAAACAAATATACTTGTTTTAAATATTTCATAACCTGAGCCTACATATCACTTCATGTTGCTTTATCTGTTTTCCCCATCATTTTCAAACCTCGGTTCCACAGAAACTAGACAAAATTCAAAATTCATCCAAAGTCACTTTAACACCAAGAAATAAAAGGAGACCATCAAGGAGGGCTTCTGAACAGTACTGAGGATCTGACCTTTACTCATGTCACCAGAAGTTTCACTTTCATCTCAAGGTCTTCAAGGTTTGACAGGAATTTTCTCTACCTGTCACTTATCTTTCCCTTTTAAGTAAATTGTTATTGCTGTGACTGCTGGAGACGGTCATCTTCTCTTCTTTATAAGCATAAATCAGATCAAGATTTTAAAAACTAGTTTCGCTTTGACCTTCCAGAATATGACATACTTGAAGCGTTTGTTCAGAGGGGCACAGAAGTCTCCTTGCTGGTGAATCCCTGATGATATATTGACGTGACTCTCTTGCTTGCAGTGAAGTATGTTTTATTTCCTTTATACTGCATAAATATTAATAAAATCTACCTGTTGCCATACCTGAAATTGTCCATTATTTTAATGTTTATAATACAGTTTGAAACATTCATTCAACTTAAAAAATAAATTTCTTAAAATAGAATGAATAACTCTATGAAAAAAGTGATGTTTAAGAAAAGTCTTTGTTAGCTTCTATTTTTCTTTAGCTACACACACACACACACACACAGAGAGAGAGAGAGAGAGAGAGAGAGAGAGAGAGAGAGAGAGAGAGAGAGAGCAAGTAGGTTGTGTATATATATATGTACTACTAAAATGTGTGCCCAGTATTCACAATTTCAGGAGGGTTACCTGAGAGATTTATTTCTGTTTTGCTTACATATTTCACCAATGATGCTATTCTAGAAGTCACATAAAACAAGGTGATAGCGAAATTAACAGAAACTCATTTGGACAGTCAGCCCAACAAAACGTCTAAATCTAAATGGTTTCACTGGAGAATCCTGGGAAACTTTTAAAGGCTCACTTCCAGTTCTTCACAATGCATTCAAACATTGAAGAAGATGGCATACTTCCAAACTGACTGCTGTTTAATTTTTAGAGATGGTCTTATGGGAATCATAGCCAGCTGTGGCTCCAAGCTAGAGAGAATCTTGGAAGACCTTTTCACAAAGGCAATGTTATAAGCGAGGAGGGGAGAGCTGGCGATCCTGGGACAAATCCAAGAGAAGGGTGGAGCGATTCCTCACAGGTGAGTAGCCCAGAAAGAGAGAGCAAACTTTGAAGGGTGGGGATTCTGGGCAAGGAAGTTCTTGGAGCATGACCTCCATGGACATGCTGATGACAAATCCTTCAATTGCTCTCCTGCTGGTACACATCTGTCCTGCCTCAGCAGGTTCCAGCTGCCTTCTCAGCAGAGACCTTTGATGAATGTGCATGTTTATTGTCCTCAGGACAACATTGGTAGTCAATGTGTGACTATATGTCACCCTCATGAAGAACAAGGAGGCCTTGGTGTCAGACAGTGATGGTCTCCCAGACCAACACTGCAAGGGAGACCAACTATGGCTACAGTTGCATAGGAGAGCAATTTCTGGAAGTGGCTAGAAATATTCTACAGTTTCAAGCAATCTTTTTTTTTTATCAAGATTGAGCATCAAGGATGTTCACAATTAGTGGCTGTTGCAGTGAGCCATAGGCCACTGGGATGAATCTTCAAACCAGGCACAATTTGGGAGAAGAAAGTATTTATTGAAACTACAGATTGAGGGGACATTTCGTAACAGCGAAAGAGTCTGGCTCTCTTTCACAGGTCCGAGCAGAGAGAGAAACCCATCACCTACACCACACACACAATAGCAAACAGGAAGGAGGGTCAAGGAGAGAATTTCTTCCCCTTTATATAGGCTTAGGGTGGGGTCTTGCAACCCTCCCCCAAACTTAATGGCTTCCTGAGTCTCTGGAATTTCCTTCCTGCACTGCCCACACAGGAAAGGATGTTTAGTTCTAGCTTCTTTGAACTTCTTTACATCCTGCCCCTACTGAAAGGCTGCCTTCCTGTAAACATCCTCAGAGACTTACCCAAGATAATTAAAAAGGTCAAGTTGACAACAAAACCTAACCATCAAAGTCTCAAAGACATAATTAGTTGTGGAGCTGAGTCATGGAACACTGCACATCCAATTTAGAGTGTGGTTTTAGTTTTTCTTTTATTTCTTCCATTACCCGTATACGACTTAATAATACTCATCCATTTTTTTTCTCACAGATCTGGGGCTTGAACTTTGGGTCTCCCACATACTAGGGTAAGCACTAGGTTATTGATCTATATGTTCAGCATGATTCTTTAGTTCTAGATTAAATTATTTTCACATAAAATACCTTGGATAATACCAACAATTTCACCTAGGATTAAAAAAAAAAATACCTCTCTGAGGAGGTAGTGTTACTGTTTCACTCCAAGTGATGAGAAAAGATAGCTTTTCAAATATTTATGTTGAAGTCTGTCTTCAGAAAATTATTATCCCAAGTCTCTGGAATTTCCTTCCTGCACTGCCCACACAGGAAAGGATGTTTACTTCCAGCCTCTTTGAGCTTCTTTACATCCTGCCCCCTACTGAGAGTCTGCCTTCCTGTGAACATCCTCAGAGACCCAACCAAGATAATTAAAAAGATCAAGTTGACAACAAAACCTAACCATCACAGTGGGATTGGAAGAAAAGTAGTTCTTGCCTGGTGACTTACATGGATAAGAAAATGCTTCATTCCTAGAGGAAGGATGTCTTTACTTTTCTGTTTTCCTCAAAGGTGAACAATTCAAGCAGAGTGTCAATTGGCATTAATCTGGCACTTTATAAGTAGTGATGCAGCCTTGCTAGTCCCTTAATCCTTAACTGTATTAATGCTCATCCTCCTGAACTGTCTCAAGTTCAGACAAGTCACAATACCTTATTCTGTTAAAAAAAATAGGTTAAACTTGAACTTGCTATGTAGCCAATGCCAGCTTTGAACTCTTGCCCCTACCTGGTGTTTCCCTAATTACTGAGATTCCAGGCATGAACACCATGCCTGACTCCTCAAACTGATTTTCTAAGACTATTATTTCCATGCTACCAAGCCAAATAATCTACTGGAATGAAATAATAGGCCAAAAACTTTGATAAAGGTAGAAGCAAAATTTCTCAAAAAATAATAAAAACAATTTCTCTGTGTATATAGTAGCCAGAGTTTTCAAACACATACTACTTACTACTGATATACAAATGCTATTCCATTAGTTTTAGTTTTCAAAAAAGTCTGTTGTCAGACTACTGCTCCTCTTTTGATAATAATTATTTACTTAATTGCTAAAAAATCCAATTCTTTTTATTAATTAATTTTGAGATAGAGTCTTGTTCTAGCCCAGGATGACATGGAATTCACTATATTGCCTCAGGGTGGTCTTATAATCATGGTGATCTTCCTACCTCTGCCTCCTGAGTGCTGGGATTAAAGCCGTACACCACTATGCCCAGCTAAATCTATTTCTTATTAAAGGCAATTTTATATTTCTCTCTGGAAAAATAATTCTCACAAGAATATCTTCCACAAAAATCAAATTATATAGTATGCCACAAAGAGAGTAATCTAGATGACTCTGTAAGGATGAATCAAGGAAAGAATAAACAAAGGAATTAATGAAGAACATAGTACCTAAATATATATTGCTGAGCATTCAACAAGAAAAATATACCATTATACGTTACTACATGGATGAATTTGAAAACATTATACTTAGTTAGAAGTTTGTTATGACAAATATAGTAGGATTCTTGATAAATGAGTTATCTAAATTTATCAAATTTATATAAGAAGAGTATAAAATGGTGTTTGCCAGAGTCTGGGGAGAAGTGAAATGAGGATATATCTTCAGTAGGTACAGTTTTAGTTTGAGAAAAAATACTCTAGTGATAGACCCGCCTCGCTATAGATATAGTTATAGTACTATAATATGATATATAATACTTAATGTACACAAATATTGTCATTATCAATATGTACTTATTTTGTGAGGAAAATTGATCTTATAATTCATGCTTTGAACAAGCTTTGTTGAAACATGGTCTTCAGCCTATTTAATAGGTTTCTGGGTCTTTAAATCAGATCTAACTTCCCATTTGAGTATGTTTTTACCTTTAAAAGATATGCAAATATGATTTTATTACAAATTAATAACATAAAACAACTAATTCTATACAATATTCCAAATATTATTATAACTACCACCCTTGTAGCACATCACTTTCATCTGAAATTTACAAATAATTATGTTTAAAATATTTTTTGCTCAAAAATATACAGAGATGGTATCAAATTAAAGTAATATTGATGGACAGATTGATCTTATACTTAGAAGCAGTATAAAGTACTAAGGAATTTCAAATAAATGATAGCTACACAGTTCCTGAGAGTTTTGTGTACAGGCCCAGGGGCAGCAATATTGAGAACCTTTGATATGAGAAGCCTAGGGAAAGGTTTAGGGGATTAAGTCAAACGGACTCCATGTCTATGACTGGGGTAATGTTGTCCTTGTAGAGTGGAGTGAATGGGATAACTCGTGATCTGATCTTGTGAGAGGAATTGTTACATAGTGAGCCTGTTCCTCCTCTGGTGTCTTGCTTTTATACACACACACACACACACACACACACACACACACACACACACTCCTTCTGTACTGGTCAATATTTTTTCCTATTTTCCTGCCTAATTTAAGGCAGCCCCATGGCTCTCCATGGCTCTCCTGGTGCTGGCACTGTGCTGTTTGGATCTTCTCACCACCAGAATAATGAAGTACATAAACCTATGTACAAAGTACCCAACCTATGTACAAAGTACAGAAACACAAAACAGACTAAGCAGCAATATGGAAATCTTGTATTATTTAGTAATATAATCATGTGGATTAGTCATAGCCTTCCCAGAGCCTTCCCAAAGTTAGTTTTTAATAATGCTAGTTTCTGATACTTAGAATACCTGTAGTTAGAACATGCAAACAGACAATACCTCTCCATATTTGCCTTAATAAGCGACTCTACCAGTGTTTATTGTTCTAGCATATTTGATATCTGGTCTAGATAATTTAACTACCTCTTCTATAGATGACAAAATTATTTATCAATAATTTTGTTATAAGTAATCTTCCTTATTTTTAATAATTTAAGCTTAAACAATTAACATATAATTAATTTAAAATATTTTAACTAATTTAATGAAATCTTTTTTTATATATAGTTTGGGCCTTAAAACCCTAACAATAACCAAATGGTTTTATCATTATAGTAATAATTCAGTAATCTTTTCATCAATTTTGCATAGTAAAAATATCCAAAATATATTGTCTCACATCTTGTAACTAATTAAAAAAGACATGGTGGATGGAAGCAGGTGCTGGAGTCATGGATCTGTGGTTAAAGGCATTTTCTTGCAAAACCTGAGAGCCTGGGTTCCATTGCCCAGTCCCCCAGGAAAGCCAGATGCATAAAGTGGCACATGCATCTGGAGACTATTCGCAGTGGCTAGAGGCCTTGCCATGCCCATTATTTCATTCTCTCTCTCTCTCTCTCTCTCTCTCTCTCTCTCTCTCTCTCTCTCTCTCTCTCTCTCTCTCTCTCTCTCTCTCTCTCTCTCTCAAGCAAATAAATACATATTTTAAAAAGTCACAGGGAATCTCAGCCTCCAAGGAGCTAACACCCTTTAAGCATAACAATAAAACTGCAGTTTCTCAATATTTTCTTTCCTAAGTTTAGCAGACAGTCATACCCTTTCACCTTTGGGCTGAAGTCTTCAAGAAGGAAATTTTATGGAGTTACTCACATTGTCCACATATATCTGGTCACCAAAGAAATTCTCAAATATTTTTCAATATTTTTAAAGATTCAATTACTCATTCAATAAGCGCAATAAGCACGCAATTATCCCTATGCAAAGGAGTCTCAAAGGGGGTTTGAGTATGCAAATATGAAAAAATAGAACTTTTGTTGAAAGGTGAAGGTGTGTTTAGTTCATCCCAGTCTCTACACACTAGGGAATGTGTTTTTGTATGTTCCTCTTTGGCCAGTGACACTATGGATAATTTATCCTGAGAAAAGGATCAAGGATGTCTATGTAGATTTAACTATAAAATGCACACTTACAATATCATAAGTATGCCCGCTGATCAGCCAATAAAGAATTGATTAATAAAAACTGAAGAGTTTTTCTTCCTGCATGCTTAGAAAATGCCTCTATATTCCCTCTGCAGCTGTGCAGAGCCTGTCAGGGCCTGGCTGTAGGCAACACACCTGACAGATTTAGGGCACAAATGCATCCCAAAAGCTGTGTGATTAGCAGTACGGCATGCTGTCAGCTTAGTTCTGCACAAGCCCAGCTCTTGCTGATATTAGTAACAGGAGATAAGCCAGGCCTTCAGCAAGCAGCCCCTGTCTAGGAGTTGTATGTATGTCCAGTCTTTCCTTGTTCTTTATCAAAGTAGCATATGTTTCGTTTCATTGACCAATTTCAACATTATTATTATGTCTCAAATGTCCCATTAAATTGTGCAATGAAATATTTTTATTAAATTAGTAGATATATCTGAATCAGCACAAGCCCATTTAAAAATAGTTGATCGCCCAACAGCTCCCACTGAGCCTGTTAGCATTCAATCCTAGCTCACACTGTGTATGTGTCTTTGTCTTTTCTGGATGTTTCCTATAAACACAACTAAATGTAGTTTTACATATATCTTTATGCTTGTAGTGTGTGTTGTCATTTCCTTTTCTTGTTCATCATGAACCTCTACCCCATTGTACTATCTGATGGACTTTTAGATTGTTTCTACTCTAGCAATTCTGAATAATACGATTAACACTGGCATGCAAATCTTGGTGTACACATAGGCTTTCTCTTCTCTCTGTGGCTAGGAGTGAAAAGTGTGTGGTGAGCTAATGTTTAACACTTATCAAAAATGCCAAGGTAATTTCCAAGGTTTGACCTATTTTACCTCAGCACTAGCTGAAAGTTTTCAGTTCTTCCATGTCCTTGCCCACTCTTGGTACTGTCTGACTGACGGTTACCTAAGTGGATGCACCTTGGGATTTGGACTTTTGTTTTTTCCTTTAAAAACTAATAAATATTTAACATTGAATATTTAATTAATGTTTCATAAAATATCTCAATCTCCTGTTGAAAAGGGCCCATCATGACGTTTATCTAGTAGTGTAGTTGGATGTACATTGATGATGCTAACTAATCTTTCATTAGTTGAAAACACTACAATAAGTATCAAACACTACAAATAAGAATTAAAGTGATTTTTGAGGTAGGGTCTCACTGTAGCCCAGGCTGACCTGGAACTCCCTCTATAGACCCAGGCTGGCCTGTAACTCATAGTGATCCTCATACCTCTGCCTACCAAGTGCTGGGATTAAAGGCATCTGCCACCACACCCCACAAAGTGATTCTCATGAGTGATGTTAAATTCTCATAATATACCTAGGTTGTAGTACAAGGAGATGATAAAACAAGTGCAGCCAGACTTTGTGAGTATGCCACTTTAGAAATTTGTCGCTTTATGTCTGTCTGTTTGTTTTTATTTGTTTGTTTGGAGGTAGAGTCTGTAAATCCAGGATGGTCTCTAACTCTATGTAGCCAAGGATGACATTGAACTCCAGCTGCTCTTGCTGAGATTACAGGTGTTTACTTCTTCACAGCTATATTCTAATGATTATCTTTGGATAATATACTACTGGTGAGTTTGTTTTATATATAATTTAAATGACAGTGAAAAAAAATTAAAAATAAATTCTAGTGTTTGGTAGGATGCTCCTCATGAGGCCTCCACGTCTATAAGTGGCCATTTTCAGTCAAGAGCTCAATGTCTGCTGCACTTACACATCTTATAAGAGCAGAGTTTTACTCTATAAGTGCTAGTTTCACCCCTATAGATTCCTCCATCATTGATCAGTACTACAGTCAGGCAGGGCTCTGCATTTATGTCGAGATCCTTCCTGACTGGAGCCTTCACTTCTTCAAGTCCACGATCACTTGCTCCATCACTCAGGCTTCACCTGACACAGTTCTCAGATACCTCATTCTTAGTTCTCAGATCCTCGTTTGCAAACTCAAAGCTTACCTCATATTAGCTACTTTTTTTATGAAAGTTTATTTCAGCTTACAGTTCCGGAGGGTAAAGTTCATCCCAGTTGGGAAAGCATACAAGGGGCAGTTAACTGGAGTTGCTGTACCACATCAGCAGGGAGAAAACAAAGAGGAAGGCAGGTGCTCAGCTAGCCTTCCCCTTTTTAGACAGTCCAGGAACCCCCTTCTCCCCACCCATGGAGTAGCACTGCCCACAGTTATTTTAGGTTGTCCCACTTCAAATAATCTAATATAGAAAATCCCGAATAAATGTGCCAGAAGATTTTTCCCCATGGTGATTCTGATTGCTGTCAAGTTTACAAGAGATTAACATCAAATTATTTACAGAGGTTTTTCTTTTAATCTATGTCTCAAGGTTTTTCATAAATTTTGAAAATTTCTCTGCCAGTACCTCTTCAATTATTATATTTATTTCACTCTTTCTGTTTTTTCCCCTATGGAACCGCAACTACAAATATATGAAATTTGTGTTTTATCATGTTTCTTATGACATTTTGTTTTTTATCAGTTGTTTCTTTTAAATTTTTAGCATTTACTTAATTGTGTGTTATGTATGAATATGTGTGTGTGGATGTGAATGTTGTGTGTATAACTATAATAATAATTTCTGGAAACAGTACTCAGTACAGCCTTTTGAACCCAATAACAAGAGCAACCATTTTGAAAAGGAATTATATGCAATTCATTATTCCTAGTGATTTAGGAATATTTGAGATCATGTATATCTACTATTCTTTATTTTACATACAGGGATATTGACATACAGTGAAAAAAAGAGATCATGTGTGATGTCATAACTGATAAAAATTAAGCACTTGCAATTTTATTTAATGCTGTCATTCATCTCTCTTCATGAACAAGGGGCTATCATGGTGGGTTTTTGTTTGTTTGTTTGTTTTAAGTAGGGCTGTAGTACAGATGGTGTATTGCTTGCCTAAACCATGTGGGTTTAAGATACAGAGCTTATAGGGTGTACTCTGTATGGATTGGCATATATGTTACATGATAAAATTCTCATTTCCAAAATCTTAAGAATTAAACTATATTACAAAAGGAATATACTTAAAGAAAGATGTTTGCTGACAGGCCTCCAGCAAATGTAAGTCCTAGCCATGTGTATGTGTGTCATATTTCCCAGCACCCACACAACTCATGCATGGATCTTCTAACTTCCTTTACTAGACATTCTAGTACTTTCTATCATCTATCTTTTTGAATCTTCTGCTGACTACCTTGACCCTTCTGTACTCATGATACTAATTCTCGATAGTGAGAAATAATATTCAGCTTCAAGATGACTTTGATATATTTTAAAATGTTTCTTTCTTGAATAAAGCTGTATTTTCCATAGTAGTTCACATTAAAACTTCAGTATCCTGGGAAACCAAAATAAGAAAGTGGAAATTTCTTTACAAGGGGCCCTAAGTCATAGCAGCATCT
This sequence comes from Zapus hudsonius, assembly GCA_004024765.1. Taxonomy (NCBI): domain Eukaryota; kingdom Metazoa; phylum Chordata; class Mammalia; order Rodentia; family Dipodidae; genus Zapus; species Zapus hudsonius. The sequence continues at coordinate 14,057 of PVHP010027949.1, forward strand.
ATAATTAAGGCAGCAACTTCAGCCTGCAAGGTTTCACCTTGTCTCACAATGAAGTCACCTTTCTTCTTCCTCTCATTAAGACTGAGAGGAAAAAAGTCAAAGTGAAGTTGACTCTCTGAAGTGAATATTCATACTTGCTGAAAATTTTGAGTGGGGAGAACTGGATTTCATGTTAAGGAAGTGGGTTTTCACCTCTCCTTTTGGCTTGATATTGTGAAATACCTCTGTGTATCACATCTGGCCTCTGACTCATCTGCATGCTTCTTGCCATACAGGCATGCATATAACATTTTTGCTGAATCTATTCTCTTGATTGTCGTAGTGGAAAGATTCGAGGATTAAGGGAGATAAAGAAAAAAAAAGATTATAACTTTGGTGGTTCTGATTATACTTCTCCCAGAAGACATGGCCTGAAATCATTGTGTAGTGAGGTTAGCTATGAAGAAAAATGAAAAAGAGAAGAAACAACGTTAATGACGAGGTTGTGTGTGAGTGTGCTTTTCTTAAACTTAGTATGTATCTCAGGAAGATCTAGAACTTCTGATTCTCCTGCTTCTACCACTTTAGTGCTGAGATGATGATCAGGTTCCATGCCCAGTTTTCGTTCTTCTTTCTTTTCTCCTTCCTTCCTTCCTTCCTTCCTTCCTTTATCTTCTCATTTATTCTCTATGATGCCTAGTTTAAAGTTTTTTTTTTTTTTACATTGGCTCCCTTTGAGAAGAATTGATGTGGCTGTCCATGTTTACTTCAGCCAGTCCTATCAGTGTTATTATATATCAATTCCAGACTCACCTTAGACAATAATCTTATGGGCTTCGTTTTCTTCTCATTTAATGCTAAAATGGCTCATTCTTCTAGCCTCAACATTCCAGATTATCAGAACTGAGAAAACTGAAAACTAAAACAAAGCAACATCACTAGTAGCATCCTTCAGTAGTGTAGACAGCAAAAACACCTATCTGCTCCGTTATTAAGAGTGTGGTGACCACAAGACTGAAGGGAACCAGCATTTGTTCATTGATAGGGTCTATTTACCAGACTTAACTGGTGCCTTTAGAATAAGAGCTTTAACTTTATTTTTTCTATCCCAATGAGAATGCCCAAACTCACTTTTTAACCTATGTTATAGTCATCTCATGCTGCTGGGGTGAACCTCCAAACCAGACACAGTTTATGGGAGATGAAGGGATGTATAAATGCTACAGATTCAGGGGAAATTCCATAATGGCAAAAGATGCTGGCTCCGTTTCACATTCCAAGTAGAGAGAGAAACTTCTTACCAGCAAAACACACACACACACACACACACACACACACACACACACACACACACACACACACACATTCACACACAGAGAGACACAGACAAGAGCACAAAACAGAATTGAGGTTGGCAGAGGTCAGGCTTCTATTTGCATATCTATAACTGGAATTCCAGATCTACCTTCAGAGACAACTTAGAAGCTGGACTCTAGGATTGGCCAAAGGAGACACCTCCTCCAGCCAAGAGGCTGGAGACAATTTATAAGCTTTAATAATTTCATGAGCCTATTGGGGGACATGCATTCAAACTACCAGAGCCTGGAAGAAGCTTCTCTGCTATATTCAACATGTAGATGTTTCTCCATTAAAAAAAAAAAAAAAACATTTCATTGCAGTTAGTTTTCTACTGCATGGCTCACTGATCCCGGGAGTATGTCTGTTCAGCATACTCACATCTGATCTGTACCTAACCACATTTCTCTTCTAAACCCACAGAATGAGGAGAGCACCCACATCAGATTTAAAGATTTACATTAGATGGCACTTAGGACTGGAACCCTGTCCTGTGGTTTTATTTACTTCACTTGGTCACTCTCTAGGTTTCTAAGGACCCATAATAATTAAACTTATGTAAACTAATTATATGACTCTTTCTTGCCCTCAAAGAAAATATTCTAATTTACCCATATTTAGTCCATAAATTCATCTGTATTTTGACACAAATTTCTATTTCATTTTACACAAAGAAATTCTGATAAGAAATGCCTAAAGCTGTTCTTTCTGCCTGTCACTTTAAGAAACCACTCCCCAATAAACATCATGCCTCCTCACTCACCAATTTCACAGAAATGGTATAATTTTATTTCAAGTAATACCATTTTAAATTCTACCACACTACTATGTAAGATAACAATAGACATGTTATTACAGTTCCATCATCTTTATAATTTACTTCCTATATTTATTCTAAAAATGGCATGTTTATATAGTTTCTGAAGTAGAATGCATGAAATTATAGTACAATGATTTCATTCATATATAATTTTAATGCAATAACAATATTTTAAATTTCTATTCAAATCAGAAATATGGTAACCATGAGATTATGTTATTTTTTCCTTCCTTTTCTGTACATTTATTTCTCATTCAAAGGCTCAGTACTCAGAAGATCATATAACAAGCATATTAATAACTTCACAAATTCTGTGACCTATTTCCAAACACTCCTCCTCAAAACATGGTAATATTTTAAGTCCTTTCACTGAACCCATAGTGTATAAGTCTGAAAATTCCTTTGGATTTGTTTAAAGTTTGTATTTATGTGTGCATGTATATATATATATATATATATATATATATATATATATATATATATATGTATATATATATATGTATATATGACAATAATGATATATGTGTGTGGTATATGCGCACACACATGCTACAGAACACATGCCTAGTTCATAGGACAACCTGAAAAATTGGTCCTCGTTTACCTTGTTTGAGAAAAGATCTCTTATTGTTTTGCCACTGAAAGGCCAGACTTGTTGGCATGTAAGCTTAAGGATTCTCCTGATGACATCTCGCACTCATGTATATTGCTTGGGCATCACATTTACTGTGGGAGCTGAGATCCAAACTCTCTTCATAGGAATGTCTATAGACAGAGAAACAGAGCAAGCACCACTGCCACTGAACCATCTTCCAAGACCAAAATAAATATGATAAAAATTGCCAAAAATGGGTTATATATGAATAATGCTCTCACAGCTAGCCTGAGAACCTCCACCAGAGAGATAGTGGTAAACACTGAGGAAACTTGAAATTCATCAAATTCTCATCAAATAGAAGATGAGAAGCTGATGGGAACTGAACCCTAAAGGGGACTTAGAACACACTCTCCAAAACAAAGAAAGCAATGCTGAGAAGGAGGGCGAGGAGAAAAAATAAGAACCACAAGGTAGGAAGTTGTATTCTGAGGCATTATGTTCCCACAGGGACTGACTGGTGCATTCATGACCCCACAGTGACCAGCCACAATGAGGAGAGTCTCAATGAATTGAGGTAGGGGAAGAGGGGACATGATAGTATAACTCAAAAGGAATATGACAAATTGCAAAATACTCATAATTTTTTAATAAAAGATAATTTGCCATAAGAAATGGTTAGAATATAGCAGACACCTTCACAAGAGTTGCTCATAAAATGTATATACTTATAATAAGGATATTAATTAAAATTCCTTAATCTTGACTCATAATAACAGTGATTATAGACTTCATGTGACTATGAAACATATCTCAACTCTATAGAATGAGAATTTCGCCAAATATTTATAGAATATTTCTTCTATCAGTATACTGAAGATTCACAGAACAAACATTAAAACACCTCTTTATGTTGATGATCATATTATTAATGGCAATAGATTCAAGAACCAAGAGCTTTTGCCCACTAAATAATGTAACTCATTATGGACAATAAATATTAAAAAAAATTCAGAAACAGTTTAATATTTTATATACACAGAACTTTCTTTTGGTGTTTGATCCTTTATTCCAGTTCAAATCAATTTTATTAAATCTTTTTTATCTTTATTATCAATAAGTATACACATTGTATGAGCAAATCTTGTGAATGTGTCCCAGTTTCTCTCCTCTGTGTCCCCTTCTCTCTGGGGTCCTTCCTTGGTGTACATACTGGATCTGTCCATAGGTTAGGAGGTTATGAACTGTACCAGAGGTAGCCTGCTTTGCTTTTTCCCCCCTTTGTGTATTGTTGTTGAGGGGAGCAATGTCTCTGGATATTCTCTCCTACCATGGCTCTTATGTTCTTTCTACCCTCTCTTCCTCTCATTTCCCTGAGTCATAGTGGGCAAGTTTTATGTCTGCTTTATTGTTGAGATCTTAAGTATCTCTGGATCTTTGCCCTGGCTTGTGTTGGGTATTGTTGGTGTCTGTCTCCATTGACCTTTCATGGGTTATCAGACTTGCTGTGGTGACTGGTCTCCTGTTTGCCTTATCACTTTCTCATAAATTTCATTTGGGCCCTGTGTTAAGGCTAGGGGTGGCTTGTCTCCTGCCATGATGTCAGCCATCATCCAATGTCTTTTTGGTGGAATTGAGTTGTCCCTGGCTCTCTCACTGCCATCTGAATAATACAAACAGAATCTCCATCGGAGAGTGAGATCAATATAGTTTAAATGAGACAACTTTGCTATTTTGTCTAGATCCTAATGGGTGTAGCCTCTGGTTAAACATACAGAAATCAATGAACATAATCCACCACATTAATAAACTTAACCACAAAAACCATATGGTCATCTAAATTCATGCAGAGAAAACCTTTGACAAGATCCAACGCCACTTCATGATCAAAATACTTGAAAGACTTGGAATAGAGGGCCTATATATCAACAAAATTAAGGTCATATACAAATACCCCTGAGGCCCAAATAATACTCAATGAGGAAAGACTCAAGGAGTTCCCACTAAATTTGGCAACAAGATAGGGGTGCCCACTCTCACCACTGCTCTTCAACATAGTCCTAGAAGTTCTAGGCAATGCAACAAGACAGGAGAAAGACATAAAAGGGATACAAATTGGAAAGGAAGAAGTAAAACTATCTCTTTTCTCAGATGACATGATCCAATACATAAGAGACCCAAAAATAGTATCACAAAGCTTTAAAAAATCAATAATTTCAAAAACATTATAAGCAAGCTATTTTAAATAAAGAAAAACAAAATAATATGTAAAATAAAAAAATGACATTGAGTATTTACATGAAAGTCTACAAGTTAAAAGATGTTCTACATGTAAAAGATGTACTCTCATAAAACAGTAAGCAAACAACAACAACAAAACCAATATGCTTCGTACCTTGTTTTTCCAATATTTCTTGTAACAACATTCTAGAATGCCTCTGTTAAGGTTCAAAGTAAGTACCCACCATACATTTAAATTGTTCTTCAGCTCTGTAGTTCATGGATATCCTTTTCTGAAGGCAGATAGTGGCATTAATCATACTAAGAAAGCCATAACATTTTTAATATTTAGTTGCAAGAATAGGCATCAGAAAATTCCAATTCCAATGATGATGAAATGTTTACTAATAATCATATGAAGTTATCTGCACAGTGAAAAAAATCACATACATACGAATAATTTGTCTTAAGTTTTAAATACTGTCATACTCAAGACATTTCTTAACCTTCTTCCTCAATGATCCGATGGATTGATGCATTTAGTAACAATTAGATTTTGACCTGGAATCATAATTCCATACAATATACAGATTATTTGTGTACATGTGTTTTCTTCTGCAAAAATTAGGTACAGTTCTATTTCCTAAAAACCTACTAATTTTCCTCTTAAGCAATAAGTATCACAATCAGTTTTAGCATTTGGCTAAATATTTATTCAGCAAAAGTAAATGTATCTCAGATTTTCAGAATTTCATTTGGCCCATGGGTAAAATGCAATTTGCATTTAAATGTGTTCATTATGCCTCCCTTTATCATCAGCCTCATCACAAAATAGTTCCTGCCTGTGAGGTTTTTGGCTAGGAAGCACTTTAAATATCTACTTTGCTGCCAAACCAACTCTAACACACTGAACTATAAAGCCAAGGAATGACCTCGAAACCACTCTTCATTTATACACTTAAAATCACTTAGTAGTCTGATATTACTTAAGTATATGAACCTTGATTTGTCTTGGTGCTTTCATTGTTGGCTTGAAAATCAATCTATTTGATAATTCCTCTTATGCCTCTGCAATTAGATCTGTGGAAATTCCTCCTGATTGGGGAGAATAGGAATCCACCTATACTATAGGATTGCTTTGGATTTATATAGTTATTACCACAATGATAGAGAGCTTTCTCTTGCTGGTTAGGTAGTTAGAGACTGGCGCCCACAGTAATGTGGATGCCGCCATGACAGCCCTGGTAGGACTAGAAGTCAAGTCTGGTTCAGTCTCACCCAACATGGCCACAAACAACAGCTCCAGTGCCAGATTCCTTCTTCTTTCACAATATTTCCTTGGCTCAGAACCTTTGGGATAACCCATCCTTAGTCAGCCTTTTGAGCCCATCAACAAATTTCTTTTGGCTTGGGCATATTCCTGCTCTCCTTTATTTTTAACTCTCTCTAAAATAAATCTTGCCATTCATAATTTACCACCCTCTGAGTCTGTCTCAGATCTTTGTTAATGTGGGTAAGAACCTGAGAGTTGAGAGCTACTGGTGTGAGAGTTCTAAATCCACAATGCTCACGTGCACCAATCTTTCACTCACTTTGCATATTTTTGTTGAAGGTAACTTAGGGAAAGTCCTCATTTCAAAGGTCCTAAACAAGTGTTTGGCTATATAGTTACATGGTTTGAGCTGTACTTTTAAAGCTAAGAAGAAAGGAAGAGACTAATATGCATTAAGTGCCTTCCATGTGATTACAAGTTTTATATATTTTCTAAAGGTACTATATTAGAATCTCATTTATGTGTCTGATTTCTGTACAAATAAAAGAACTTCAATCCTAAAATTCACCTAGCCACCAGAATTACAGGAAGTCAGAATTAAATTCAAACTTTATCATTCTAAAGATGCATAAAATTTCATTTATACTATAATATAATGATACAATAAGGGCCAATATACCACACAGAAAATGTAGAAGTTATCATCCATTTGTGTATGAGAGATAGAGAGACAGTCAGTGGAACTTGAGTGTGAATGTGGATCTATTGATGATCCAAATGTAAGATGTTGAGAACTGTGTGGATGGTGTTTGTTATTTTTGTCATACTCTGATAAAATTCCTGACAGAAACACTTAAGGAAAAATTTGTTCTGACTAATGGTTTCAGATCATCGTGAAGGAGAAAGTGTGGTCAGGGGAACAGCTCTCTTGTCGGCAAAGAAGCAGAGAGAATGTGTGTGTATTAGCCGGCTTTCTCTTTTTCCTCCATTCATTCCATGGGGGCCCCTGACCTGTGGCATCGTGATTACCACATTCAGGTAGATCTTCCAATTTACTCCTCACTCAAGCATTCTCACAGACATATCCAGAGCCAGGCTTTACTAATCTAGGCCCTTCTTTATCCCTTCAAGTTCACAATCAAGATCAATATCACGGGCCCATTCCAATACTGATTTTCATTTCATTCTTGACTTTTACATGCCTTTTGTATCTGAATTACATTTCTCATTCACTGATTGATGCTCAGTAATTGTTATTAACTTGTGTTTGAAGTTACTCTTCATGAAAAAAGCCATAGCTTGAGCATATTACATATTCCCAACAGTGGAAAATATAACTCATAGATCAAAGTGTGTAGAAAAAAATCATTTAAAACAGAATGTGAACACTTTTAAAATGATCAGGAAGAACACATTAAGGGGAAAAAACTGGCTTCCTCTTGTTCTATTCATCAACCCATGGACAAATCCAGTATGCACACAGAGGAGGGTCCCCAGTGGGATGGGGAAAGTGAGGAGGGAATGGGGGCACCATCACAAGATTTGCTCATACAATATAATTAATGACAATAAAGATATTAAATATACATATATAAATCTGTCATAGTCAGTCACATGCTGCTGGGATGAATCTCCAAACCAGGCACAGTTTTGGGAAGAAAATATGTATTAAATTAACAGATCCAGGGGAAGTTTAATAAAAGGCTGGCCCCCTTTCACAGATCCAAACCGAGAGAGACTCAGCACCAACACCTCCAAATCAAGCAAGCACACTCTACCAAACAGCGAGAGCTCCAGACTTTATATCCTACTGTTATTATTATTTTTTTGGTATATGTATAACTGGAATTTTACATTCCCCCCAGAATCGCCTTTTGACTGGAGCCTAGAATATGGCCTAGGTGACACCTCATCCAGCCAGAACACTGGAGGAAAAACTTTTACACTTTTGAATCTATTGAGAGACATATATTTAAACTACTTGAAAGTCTTAAAATATATTTTTTCAGGAAATATCAAAATTCATATTATGGCATAATTTAGAACATCACATAAATGTGTGATTGGTACTGGTCTTTTGCACTCTTACCAAGAGTTGCTGGTATCAACATCATTTGTTCTAGCCATCCTGAGAAGAGGTAGTAGTATGCCACTGTGATCACAGTTATAATGTTTCTCATGCTTGGGTGGTTAATACTTTTCATACCACATGATGATTTAAAAAATTCTATCATTACTGGTGCATTCATCATGGATCTCTAGAGGAATGGGGCCGATAGAATCAACATATATTGTGAAGGGTATTTATTAAATCAGTTTATACTGTATGAGGTGGACAGTAAAACAATGGTTTTCAACTCACTGCAAGGGCCAAGTACGCTGGAAACTGCAAAGCCACAAGGCCAGATGTCTCAGCAGCCTCAATTTCATGTTGACGGCTTGTGGATTTGCTGAAGCACCATGGTCCCTAGTCCATTTTGAGGGCCTGGGATGCTGGGTTCCAATGTCAGAGAATGGTAGTAACAGGCTACATGCACTCACCAGCAAGGAGCAAGGGAAGGCAGGCAAAATAGCACTAACTTTTCCTCATACCTCTATATCTACACAGTCTGAAAAACTATGCACTCTGGATGAGGCTCTTTCTCCCTCAGTAAAGCCGTCCTCTCAATGCTCTTGTGTTTCTTACTTGATTCCATATGTAAAGAGGGTCAGAGAACACATGAAGTTCATCAGTGAGAGCAATGTATAAAGCAAGGGTTGTTTCTCAGAGATATCACCTCACCCCTGTCAGAATGGCAATCATAAAGAAAACCAACAACAATCGTTGTTGGCGAGGATGCTGGGAAAAAGGAACCCTCATTCACTGCTGGTGGGATTGCAAACTGGTTCAACCGCTATGGAAAGCAGTGTGGAGACTCCTAGACAGAATGGACATAGAACTACCAATGGACCCAGCTATCCCTCTACTAGGCATCTACCCGCAGGATGCCACATCTCGATGCAGAAAATTTTGTACAACTATTT
>PVHP010027950.1:0-23502 GCA_004024765.1 Zapus hudsonius
TGGACTAAGATCTTTATTTCTGACTTTATGTACACCAAAATCTGGTAATCAAGTCAAGGGAATACTATACAAGGATGTTTAAAATCAAACAAATAGCAAAATCACACATATGTAAGTAAAATAATGCCTGGTGTATGTTTTGAAATGCAAATCCTTGACATAGGCATACTGTATTCTAAAATGTTGACAAAGTCTTTCAAGACCACACTTGGCAAATTCCATGCACATGATGCCGGATTCTTATTTTTAATATATATTTATTGTCCATAATGAGTTACATTATTTAGTGGGCAAACAATGTGTTATCCCGAATTCCCCAATTCCCCCCCTCCCCATCCCTGATCAGTTGTATATCCTCCTCCGTGGGCTGTCTGTATTAGTCCTTATGGCAAGGGATCCTGGATATCCTAGTACTCAGCCCGGTCTTCCTGGCCCAAGTGTGTTGTTACTGATGGGTGCCATGCCTCCGGACAGTCTCCCCCACCACGGCTCTCACAATCTTTCTGCCCCCTCTTCTGCTCAGTTCCCTGAGTTGTGGTGGGTGAGTAATATGTAGTATGTTTTAAAGTCAGGTATGGTGATACCTCCTGCATAATTTTTTTCTGCTCAGAATAGTTTTAGGTATTCGAGGTCTCTTACCCTTCCAAATAAATTTGGAGATTATTTTTTCAATGTCTGTGAAGAAGGAGGTTGGGATTTTTATTGGCATCGCATTGAATCTGTAGATTGCTTTTGGCAGGATTGCCATTTTCACTATATTGATTCTCCCTATCCATGAGCATGGAATGTCTTTCCATCTCATTACATCCTCCTCTATTTCCCTCTTGAGTGTTTCAATATTTTCCTTATGTAAGTCTTTCACTACCTTGGTTAGTGATATTCCCAGGTATTTAATTTTATTTGAGGATATAGAGAACGGGACAGTTTCTCTGATGTCTTTTTCCAAATGCTTGTCTTCTGTATATAGAAAGGCTACTGATTTTTGTGTGTTAATTTTGTATCCTGCCACTTTGCTGAAGGCATTGGTCACCTTCAGGAGTTTACTAGTACTGCTCTTTGGGTCTGATATATATAAGATCATGTCATCTGCAAAGAGGGATAGTTTGACTTCTTCCTCTCTGATTTGTATCCCTTTTATGCTGTTCTCTTGTCTTATTGCTTGGGCTAGAACTTCAAGCACTATGTTAAATAGCAGTGGTGAGAGTGGACATCCCTGTCTTGTTCCTGAGTTGAGGGGGACCTCCTTGAGTCGTTTCCCATTGAGGATGATTTGTGCTTTAGGAGATCTGTATATTGACTTTATCATGTTGAGGTATTGGCCATCTATGCCTATTCTTTCCAGGGTTTTGAACATGAAGTGGTGTTGAATTTTGTCAAAAGCATTCTCAGCATCAATTGAGATGCTATGTGGTTTTTGCTGTTGAGTTTGTTAATGTGGTGAATTATATTTATCGACTTTCGTATGTTGAACCATCCCTGCATCCCTGGGATGAAGCCGACTTGGTCAGGGTGAATTATAGACTTGATATGGGTTTGTATTCTGTTTGCTAGGACTTTGTTTAGGATTTTTGCATCCAAGTTCATCAGGGTTTTGGGTCTGTAGTTTTATTTCTTTGTTACATCCTTGCCTGGTTTGGGAATTAGGGCGATGGTAGCTTCACAGAAGGAGTTTGGGAGCCTACCCTCTTTTTCTATGTCCCTGACAAGCTTCAAAAAGTGAGGTTTCAGCTCTATGATGAAGGTTCGGTAGAATTCAGCTGAGAAACCATCTGGACCTGGGCTTTTCCATTTCGGGAGGTTCTTGATTACCAATTCAATCTCTGTGATTGTTATCGGATTGTTTAGGGTCTTTATCTGCTCTGGTCTGAGCTTTGGAAGTTGGTAGGTGTCCAGGAATTTATCCATTTCTTCCAGGTTCTCTAATATTGTAGAGTAGAGGTTTTGGAAGTGTGACCTGATGATACATCCAATCTCTTCAAGATCTGTTGTGATCTCACCCTTTTCATTTTTTGTTTTGTTAATTTGGGCCTTCTCAGTTTTTCGTTTGATTAAGTTGGCCAGGGGTTTGTCGATCTTATTGACTTTTTCAAAGAACCAACTCTGATTTGTCTATTTTTTCAATTGTTTTCTTTGTTTCCAAGTCATTAATCCCAGCTCTGATCTTAATTATTTCCTTGCATCTCGAGTTCCTAGGATTGGATTTTTCCATCTCTTCTAGTGACTCTAGGTGTGAGGATAGTTGGTTGATAGTTGGTCTCTGTCTTTGTTATAAAGGCATTTAGAGCAATGAATTTCCCCCTTAGAACTGCCTTCATTGTGTCCCACAAGTTCTGAAAGGATGTGTCCTCATTATCATTTGTTTCTAGGAAGTTCTGGATTTCCTGCCTGATTTCTTGTTTGACCCATTCATTGTTCAGGAGCGAGTTGTTCAGTCGCCAATATCTATTGAAATTTTTGGATCCTCTCCCATGGTTAATTTCTAGCTTTAATGCGTTGTGGTCTGATATGATGCAGGGGATTACATTGATCTTTCTGAATTTGCTGAGGGATGATTTATGACCTGACCTAGTATATGGTCAATTTTGGAAAAAGTTCCATGCGCTGCTGAGAAGAATGTATAATCTGTGTCCTTAGGGTTAAATGTTCTGTAGATGTCTGTTATCCCTAGTTTGTCAATGGTGCCATTTAGCAGCTTGATTTCCCTGCTTGTCTGTTGTTTGTATGATCTGTCTAGGGATGACAGTGGAGTATTAAAGTCTCCCACTATGATGGTGTTGGCATCTATATCTGCTTTGCTTTTGAGTAATTTATGCCTAATGAACTGAGGAGCCCTTGCATTTGGTGCATACATATTTAATATAGTGATGTCTTCTTGCTGTATTTTTCCCTTGATGAGTAGGAAGTGGCTATCATTGTCCTTTTTTATTGCTGTTGGCTTAAAGTCTATTTTGTCAGATATTTGAGTAGCCATACCTACTTTTTTATTTTTCCCATATGCCTGGAAAATTGTTTTCCACCCTTTTAGTCTCAGTAGGTTACTGTCTTTAGCGATAAGGTGTGTTTCTTGAAGGCAACAGATGGAAGGGTCTATTTTCTTGATTCAACCTGCTATCCTGTGTCTTTTGATAGGAGTGTTGAGTCCATTTACATTCAAAGTTATAACTGTGAGGTTTGCCATGTTGTAGAGTATATGAAGGTTGGTATCTGAGCTGTTGCTGCTCTCTCTTTTGTGTTACCTTGTTTGTTCTCTGTTCTTTTCCTGGGGTTGGTTATTTGTTTCACCTGCAAGGGATATCTCATGAAGTACCTTTTGAAGGTTTGGCTTTGTGCTCAAGTAATTGTAAAGCTAATTAGTCTCGTGGAATACTTTAATTATTCCATCAATTATGATGGATAACTTTGCTGGATAGAGTAGTCTAGGTTGGTGTTGTGGTCAGCTTTCTAGTTGCTGCGCAGAAGAACCCAAACAAAAGTGGCTTGTGGAGGAATGGGTTTATTTGGCTTACAGATTCAAGGGGAGACTCCATTCTGGCAGGGAAAACGATGGCATGAGCAGAGGGCTGGACATCACCTCTGCCACAGCACTGCAAACAGCAGCAGGAAGGTGTGCCAAACACTGGCAAGGGGAAGCTGTCTTATAACCCCATAAGCTCGCCCCCAACAACACAGCTTCATCAAGGTTGTAAAACCCAAACTGCCATCAGCTGAGAATCTATCTATCAGAACACATTCAATTGTTTGTGGGGGACACCTGTATCAAACCATGACAGTTGGAATCCATTCTTCTTTAGGCCTAGAATCGCTTTGTTCCAAGCTCTCCTGGCTTTTAAAGTTTCTATGGAGAAGTCTGTCATGATTCTGATGGGTTTTCCTTTATACGTGAGTTTCCTTTCTCTCGTTGCTCTAAGGACTCTCTCATTATCCTCAATGTTTGGCATTGTAACTCAGATATGTCTTGGGGAGTTCCTCCTTTGATCCAATTTGTTTGGGGTCCTCCGTATCTCTTTTGGTTGTACAGGACTATCTCTTGCCAAGTATGGAAAGTTTTCTTGAATGATTCTGTTGAAAATATTTTCTATGCCCCTCATTTGGTTTTCTTCTCCTTCCGGGATCCCCATGATCCTGAGATTAGGTCTTTTTATGGTATCCCACATTTCCCTTGAGTCTTGTTCACTTGCTCTTTTGAATTTTGTCAAGATTCTGATTTCCCTTGAATTCTCCTCTGTTCTGTCTTCCATGTCTGAGGTTCTGAGTTACCAGTGATTGATCTTGTTGGTAAGAGATTCTAGGGATGTTCTTATTATTTCAATATGGTTTTTGTTTTCTGTAACTTCTTTCTGGGTTGCTTCTATCATCCTGTTGAGATGTGATTTCATTTCAGGGTTTGATTTAATTACTTATTCCTGACAGTCATTCTTATATTTGCAGATGTCTTCGGTTAATTTGGAAAGCTGTTTTTTGATTCCTTCAGTTTGTTGGCTTGTCTTTAGTTCTGATATGTCTCTTCTGACATCCATTTGGTTCTCCTCTGATATATTAAGCCTGGTGGCAAAGCTAATGAGCTGACTTTGTACCCATTCAATATGTTGGTCCATCTTTTCTTGCATGACTAACATTAAGTTCTCCTTAGGATCTGTGCCACTATGATAGTGGTTTCGTGTCGTGTCATCCTGGTCCTGCTTCTGCTCTCTCTCTTTAGTGGTGCTGTTGTTGTCATTTGGTGCAGTTTCCTCAGTTGGTGTAATATACTTGCATTGAGGTCTGCCCATTTCGATTCCACTTGAGGTGGTTGACGGAATGCCTTTGAGATATCTGCAGGCGTTGGTGGGTGTGGGAGATGGCAGAGCATAGTGGGCAGTGGGGCGGGTTCAGTTGTCTGGGCTGTGGGGGTTGGTGGTTGTGGGGAGGGGTAGCGTACCCCTGGATGTCATGGGTACGGGGGGGTGGGGCCACCCGATTAGGCAGGCCAGGGGAACAGGCCCACAGAGGATGTCACAGGGGATGGGGTCGGTGGGGGGAGGGGCAGGGGGGGTGAGGCTACTGAGATCCCTGGAACTAGTGTTGCTGGGATCTCTGGGCACAGATAGAGGGGCTGATGGGTTCCTCAGGCATAGAAATGGAGAGGTGCAGATGCGTTGGAGGCTGGAGGTCGGGGGAAGGGGCTACGTAAGAACCCCTGGACCAGTTTGGAAGTCGGCAGAGGAATAAAAGAAAAAAAATAAATAAAATTAAATAAAAATAAAAAAATAAAGATCCGGTGAAAGAGAAAGAAAAGAAAAAAAGGATTAAAAACCAAAATAAACAAGAAGACCAAGTATCAAGGGGGGGAGGGGCGGGGCAGACATGCTGGAGGCCGGAGGGCGGTGGGAGGGGCTACGTACAGATGGCCGTTGGAGAAAGAATATTAATATAAGAAATAAAATAAAAAACACAACAAAAAGTTGAAAAAGAAAGACATGCAAGTGCCGAGAAGGGGCGGGATAGACAGAGGACAGGAGGGTGGGGGCTGAAACACAAGGAAAGCCGAATGAAAGCCTCAGGCGGCCGGCGGGCTGAAGGTGTTCTGGCACAGCCTGCCTGGACGACTCACTGCTTCCTGCTGGCGGCTTCTAGTCGTGAGGATCCTGTGCTCGGGGGTGTCTGAAATTCAGCGCGTGGTTGCAGCTTGTTTTCACGACCTGGATCCCTGCTGAAAACCCTGGCCCTTATTTCCCGAGGTGTACGGTGTGTCTGCTAGTCAGTCATCTTCCCTGGAAGCTCCCTTGTTTTGACTTTTTAAAGCAACCTCTATACATTTCTTTGAAGGAGAGCAGGTGCACATCATGACTGTTGGAGAGAGAGCCTGTGGCTAGCAGAATAGCAAATAAGGCTTTAAGTAACTAGTGTGAAAAAAGAAATGGAAAAAATAAAATGTAGTGTGGCATGATACAGGAGGAAACTAGAATCAATGATGACAATTTTTATTTTTTGTAAAAAATGTGGAACACTTCACAAATGTGCATGTCATCCTTTCCCAGGGGCCATGTTAATCTCTGGAGCACTGTAATCTTAGTATATGTACTGAAGTGAGCACCAATGCTTGTGTTTCTGTATGTGCATAAAGAAGCTGTAGACACATGTACAAAGCCAAAAATTGTTCTACCCAAAGATTTAATTGGACCATTTTGGGTACATGTTTTAACTAATCATGGTAGCCAGAGAGATGAGAAGAATTCTAATTGGCCAGGTCTAACCCTGGAGGAGACCAAGATGGAGTCCTAGCCACTCCAAGAAGACTATGGTGATGAAGGCTAGGAAGAAATGCTTTCTCACAGACAAGTCAAGCAGACCAGGATCTCTAGTATGTCAGCTTTTAATTTCACTCACTGTGTTCCAGGTGATTGTTCAGCGGACCCTGGCTGCTAAGAACCTGTCCCATGCCAAAGGAGGCTCTCTGATGGCCGCATATCTGAAAGTGCTTCCCCTTTTCCTGATGGTGTTCCCTGGAATGGTCAGCCGTGTTCTCTTTCCAGGTGAGGATGCAGGTGGGGATGAGGTCACGTGTCTGTCTCCAAGTCTTAGACCCTGGGAAGTGTTCTAAAATACTTCTTCCCTAAGTGAGTGGGACTAGAGTCCTGTCCTGGTGACTGGACAGAGGTCTTCCCTTCCAGGCACCTACTGACTTCAGACTGCTGCTCAACACTGGCTCAATGGGCAGCTCCTACAGATGTCCCAAGCCAATGGGGTGGAACTTCACCTAATGATATTCCTCAATGATAACACACGAGGCTAAAATTGTGTGGTTGGAGATGCTTATCTCCATAGAGAATTCCATGCTATCACATTTGAGTGTTTGAGCTCAATGCTTTGGTAATGTCTACCCAACAGAACCACTTTTGGTGTCCTCTTCTTAACAGATGTTAGGAGACATAAAGGACTCTAAGGTATTACATGCATGCACACACGAGACAAGATTTCCCTATGTAGTAGCCCAAGCTGGCCTTAAACTCATGATCCTTCTGAATCTATCTCCTAAATTCTGGGATTATAAGTGTGCACCACCACACTCTGATGGCTTTTATTTCTGTTTATCTGAGGCAATGATAGGTTTGAACCTGGGGATAGATAATACTTAGCAGGGTTATAATACTGGGATTCACTGTGGTGTGAGGAACTGGTTATCTACACAGAGCAACTTTATTTTTCCTTTAAACATCTAACAAGAGTGCTATTAACTTAAAGGGGACTGTGAAGCGGAAAGTTTCATCCCCTAGTCCCATATAGTGTTAGGCAGAATTCAAGAAAGGATATGATGAAATAGTCTGTTAATTGGCCAAGCTTGGTCAAAATCATTTTTAGGATTTCTGAGAATTAGGATGAGGGGTTGGGGAGATGGCCCACTGGTTAAAAGCACTTGCTTGCAAAGTCTGCTATAATTCTCCACCCATGTAAGGCTGGATGGACATTTGTTTGCAGAGACAACAGACCCTAGCATACCCATAAACATATACACCAGATAAATAAATAAAATGAGGTAAAAAGAATTAGGAGAAAAGAGTTGGGAATAGGAAGCAGAGCCATGTCAATGGTTCTAAACTCTGAGTATGCTTCCAGACCAGGCAGAATCTGTCACAGGTCCTCCCTCTAGTCAGGGGCCACATAGTTTGCAAAAACCACAAGGGAGTGAGATGAGATCTGCTAACTAGGCTTGGTGGTGATGTGCAAGGCTGTTGTACAAGGCCTCATAGAGAAAGAGGAGCAGATCATGGCCCAAAGGAAGCAGCATTCACTGTGTACTTGGTAAGGGTCAGTCCTTGTGGAGAGTCCTCCAGGGTGAGGATTAGAACTCTGATATGGACTGTCCATGCACAAGCTTTGGCTGTGATATGTCTGAGCTATGTAACCTTGTATATATCATTTAACTTCTCTTTGCCTTTGTTTCCTCACTTGTAAAATGGGGATAATAATACTGCATACAGCTTGAAGCAACTCCAGCTATATGGCAAACACTATATGCTATTGTTTGGATGAATGCCCCTGAAAAGTGCATATGTAAACATGAGGTCCCCAGGGTGGTGGAAACACTGGCAGGTGCTGTGTTTATGAGGTAAGGCTTTGTGGTGGGTTCTTAGGTCCTTGGGGTCATGGCCTCAAATGGGGTTGTGGGACTCTTTGGTCTCTTGTCTCCTATCTCATTTTCTCTCTGTGTCTCCTCTCTCTCACTCTTGCTCCAACTCACACTCCTGCTCATCTACTACTTTCACCAGAGGCCCACACCAATGAGTTACCTGATTTTTGACTTGAGCCTCTAGAACCATGAGCTAAAATAAACTTCGCTGGTCTTCATGAGTAGCTTATATGAGTAACACAAAGCTGACCATTCAGTTATTTGTTTATACATATATAGTTGACCTCATACACCTAGGGTTTTCATCCATATTTTCAACAAACTGCAGATCAAAAATATTTGAAAAAATTGTGTCTGTATAAACATGTATAGGCTTTGTCATTATTCCTAAAATAATGCAATATAACCACTATTTACACAGCACTGACATTGCAGTGGGTTTTTATAAATAATCACAAGATGATTTAAAGTATACTGGATATGTATGTGGGTTATACACAAATACTACATGATTTACTTAAAGTACTTATCATCTACTGGCTTTGGCAACCATGAGGGTCCTGGAGGCAAATGCCTTCCTACACACCAGAGGACAACGATATTACCTCATTTCTCCCTCCAACATTTTCCTATTGTTGCTGTTTGTACATCTTACAGGTAAGGAAATTGCAGCAGAGAGAGGCATTCTCTCATTCATTCTTCTATGTGTCCAACAATTATTCTGAGACCTGGGCCTTACTGCTGTATACCCTGAGAGCCACAATTATCTTGTCTTTATTTAGGTTCCAAGGGCAGTAGCAGATGTGTTCTCAGCATTTCCTATACAATCTTTACATGGCCAGTGTTACAAACCACAGCTACATCATTACTCCAGGTCTATAGTCAGCTCAGAAACATTGAGTAATAAGGTTACATTTGGAAGAGTCGAAGCTCTTTCTATTCCTCAGAGCTATCAGCTCAGATACAATAGACCTGCCTCCTGCTACTGGCCTCAGTCTGGAGCCTGTCTGCCCCACTCTGGGCCTGTGTTTCTTCCATAGATCAAGTGGCTTGTGCACACCCTGACATCTGCCAGAAGGTCTGTAGCAACCCCTCTGGCTGTTCTGACATCGCATATCCCAAACTTGTGCTGGAACTACTGCCCACAGGTAATATACTCTTGCCTCTACACTGAGTCCCCAGGAGCACCCAGAAAGGAGAATATTGGCTGGGCGCTGATCTGAGGTAGGGACAAGATGGGAGGGCTGTGTGTGTGGGAATAGGGTTTGGGCTCAGAGGCTGAGCACCACAAGTAACCCCTCCCCAACAAAAAATTCAGGGTCAGTGGTCCACGGGGACCTGTCTGACCACTTCCTTTGAGGTTCTGTCTCTTTAGAACTTACCATCAGGATCAGCTGGCTGGGGCCTGGGGTCACAGGATCATGAATGAAAGCAGACACTGTCATGAGAAAGCACAAGGCCCATAGATCTCCCTTCTGCCCCTAGGACTCCGTGGGCTCATGATGGCTGTGATGGTGGCGGCTCTCATGTCCTCCCTCACCTCCATCTTTAACAGTGCCAGTACCATCTTCACTATGGACCTCTGGAATCATATCCGACCTCGGGCATCTGAGAGGGAGCTCATGATTGTGGGCAGGTAAGGCCTTAAAGGTTTGGGTTGGGCAGTGAAAAGTGCACATATCAAGCAAGGAGAAAAGTGAGCTCATGGAGAGACAAAACTCAGCTGGCAGCTCACTCAGTGAAGCTCGGCTTCCTCTGCTGACAAAGATTAGGTGTGCCATGCATGGATGAGCAAATCACTCATTGAAGACATGTTTAGAGAGCACTTGCTCTGCACCAGGTTCCAGCACGGAGCAGTGAAAAGATGTGGTTCTGCCATCATAAAGAGGAGCCAACAGACGATTACAGCCTAGATGAAGTCAGGAGACCTAGATCTCCAGAGAAGGAACACTCAGCCTGGACTGGGACCTGAGGGATGGTGGGGGCATAGCCAGATAAAGGAGAGGAGAATATTCTGAGGAATGGTAGGGCACAGTCAAACAAAGGAGAGGAAGAAGTTCTGGAGTTTGAACGAAAAGATTCTCTGAAGTCCCGAATTCCTATGGGAGAAGGGAAAATGAGTGTCATGCAAGTTTTATGCAAAATACATGTAAATAAGCATCTTAAGACTCTGTCATAAAGATGCAGCTACAAGGCTCCCTCAATCCTGGGCTAGAAAAAGACTCCTGACACGACTCTAAAAGAGAATCCATAGATAACATCGGATTTCATCAAAATTTAAAACAGGGACTGAGAAGATGGCTCAGCAGTTTAAGGGGCTTGCTTGCAAAGCCTACTACGCCTGGCTTCAATTCACAGAACATGGATGTAAAGAATCTGGTGTTCATTAGAAGTGGCAAGAGTGCCTGGCACACCCCCACGCTCCCTGTGCAAATAAATAAAAAACCAGACATATTGGTGCATGTGTATGTAATCCCAATGCCTATGATGACAGGAAGCCCAGTCAGGAGACTCCCAAAACTTACAGCTCAGCTAGCTAGTGTTTTCTGCAGAAAAGAACAGAGATCTTGGCTCAAACAAAGTAGAAGATAAAAACCAACTACTCAGGGTGGTTGCATATATGTGCCCATACACATATGTATATACATATACACAAACGATGAAAAGATAAGACAGACTAGAATATTTGTAATCCATACTTTATGATAAAATGGAACTCTTAAAACATGATATGGCCAAAAACCTAAACATTTGAATATGCATTTTACCAAGGAAGATCTATAAATGGTCAATGAGCCAAAGGAAGGATGGTATCATTTATCACAAAAGATCAGTTAAAACACCAATTAGATACCACTACACACCCACCAGAATAAAAAGGACAGACAAGATCCAAGCATTATGGTACATGCCTATAATCCAAACCCTTGGGAGGCTGAGGCAGGAAAATTTTCTGTTTGAGCCCAGCCTGGCATACACAGTGAGATTCAGGCCAGATTGGTACAGATGCATAGCAAGACCCTGTTTAATAAAAAAGTGGAGACACTGGAACTCTTTTTTTAAAAAATTATTTGTGAATAGAGAAAGGGAAGAGGAGAGAGGAGGGAGGGAGGGAGATGAATGAACCAATGTATAGGTGTGCCAGGGTCTCTTTCTGGTCTACATGAACTCTAGATACATGTGCCATTTTGTGAATCTGGTTTTACACATGTACTGGGGAATCGAACCTGGACCATCAGCCTTAGCAAGCAAGCATCTTTAGCTGCTAAGCCATAGCTCCAGTCTGAAACTGGAACTTTTTTTGAGGTAGGGTCTCACTCTAGTCCAGGCTGATCTAGACCTTACTCTGTGGCCCAGACTGGCCTCAAACTCACAGTGATTCTCCTACCTCAACCTCCTGAGTGCTGACATTAAAACATGTGCTACCATGCCCAGCTACAAAACTGGAACTCTTCTACATTGTGGACAGGACTGTAAAATGATTCTACTTTTCAGAAACCAGCTTCATTAAGCATTGAGCATAAAATTAACATATGGCTTAGTAATGTGCATTTCTAGAAATAAATATGTATTTCACAGCCCTGGTATATACATGTCATATAAGCACTATTATAGAAGCCAGAAGACAGCCAACAACCCAAAGTGTCCAGCAACTGGAGAAGGATAAATAATAACAAGGAATGTCATGTCTATGACATTGGAATATTTGAAACCACAAAAGCAATGAAATAAGCCAGGTGTAGTGGCACACACCTGTAATCCCAGCCCTCAGGAGGCTGAGGCAGGAAGATCACAAGTTAAGGCCAGCCTGGGCTACATAGCCCTGGCCGTGTCTCAAACATAGTGGGGGGAAAACATGGGTGAGTCTTACTTAGAAATAATTGTTTAGTGAAAAAAATCTAGCTGAAAAAGACCACATACCATGTGATATCATTTATAGAAAAATGCAGGAAAGGTAAACTGTAGAGGCAGAAATAGACATATAGTTAGCTACGCAGGGTCAAGGCAAGAATAAAATGTCAGTGGGCTGGAGGGAATTTTGTTGTGGTGGATGTTCTAAACAGTGACTGTTTATGGCTGTAAAAATCTACAAATTCCGTGAAAGACAATGTGATTGTACACTTACGAGGGAAGAATTTCACGTAACCAAAGCCACAGTGAAGCTGTAAAACTGCAGGAGAGCAAAGTAGATGTTCAGGGAAGACAGTATGGATGTGGCCCTCTCTCTGCTCACACAGGGTGTTTGTGTTTGTGCTGGTGTTGGTCTCTATCCTCTGGATCCCCGTGGTTCAGGCCAGCCAGGGAGGCCAACTCTTCATCTACATCCAGTCCATCAGCTCTTACCTGCAGCCACCTGTGGCTGTGGTCTTCATCATGGGGTGCTTCTGGAAGCGGGCCAATGAAAAGGTAAGTCTGGATTGGCCGACACAAGCCCTGGAGCCTGGCATGAAGACTGGGAGAGCTGGTGGGGAGCGTTCTGCAGGGAGGCTTGTGCAGGCTGACCTTGTGTGTTTCCAGGGGGTTGAGTTCTGTGTTGGAAGACACATAGAGGGTGTCACCATGCCTTTGATAGAACACAGTGGGGGTTCTCAGAATTATCTTTGCCTATCTGTGTTTTGAGATAGAGTCTCACTGTCAGTTCAGGCTGGTTTCAAACTCCTGATCCTTCTGCCTTGGCCTCCAGAGTGCTTGAATTATACATGTGCATTACCACACTTGGCCTCTTGAAATATTTTGTCATTCAATAGGGAAGGCATATTACCAGGGAATGAGGACATTGTATGTACTAAGTTTATTACAGTTGAATGTCTGGATCTTGGGTTCTACACTAGCAGATTCAATCAATAGCAGATTGAAAATATATGGCAGCAAGAATTCTACCACTGAACCACCCGTGCTGAAAATATTTGGGAAAAATTGTGTATGAATTGAGCAGAGTGATTTCCTTGTCATTATTTCCTAAACAATATTGTATAACAACTATTTACATAATCTCCACACTGTATTTTCTATCACAAGTACTTAGAGAGGATTTCAAGTATTTAGTAGGATGAGTCAGTTGCATGTAAACACTACACCATTTTAGAGAAATAGTTTGAGCATCTCAGGATACTGGTATCCATGGGAAGTCTTGGATCCTGGAATCAATCCCTTGAGGATACTAAGCACTGACTGCATTTGTAGAGAACAAATAAACAACTAGCTCTAGGGCTGGACAGATGGCTTAGTGGATAAGGTGTTCTCCTGTAAGCCAGAAGAACCAGAGTTCTATTCCCCAGTACCCATGTAAAGCCAGATGCACAAGGTGGTTCATGTGTCTGGAATTCGTATGCAGTGGCTGGAGGCCCTTGTGTGCCCATTCTCTCTCTCAAATAAATAAATAAATAAATAAATAAATAAATAAATAAATAAATAAATAAATCAATCTAGCTTCTAGCATTTTCGAATCACAGATAGGTTCAGTGACCATCACAAAAACCACATGATCTTGTAATGGCTTCTTGAAGTTTATGGTGCCTTCACTGTCCCTAAGGTGGTTCTGCTCTTGGTTTGCAGGGTGCCTTCTACGGACTTATCTTGGGCCTGCTGCTAGGATTGGTCAGGCTGGTTCTGGACTTTATCTATGTACAGCCTCGGTGTGATCAGCCGGACGAGCGCCCAGCTGTGGTGAAGGACGTCCACTACCTCTACTTCTCCATGATTCTGTCGCTCACCACCCTCATCACTGTGTCCACTGTGAGCTGGTTCACAGAGCCACCCTCTAAGGAAATGGTACGTTTAGGGTTGACAGAGCCACTGAGACTATTCATTGCAAGGGACAACATGGACTCAAGTTAGCTTAAGCCAACCCTATTGACTGTTCAAAAATCTGGAAAAAAGTCCAGGATTGGTCATACTTATTGATGACCGATAAAGGGATAGGTCAGTTGAGGACTCAGAAAAGGTTGTCAGATTCCATATCTCAACTCTAGTTCAATTCTGAGGCCCTGTGTGTGTCAGTTTCTAAGGATGTGTCCTCTTTCATTGCCATCAAGCATTTCTCTTCCTGATTCTTCATGATGGCATCAGATCATCCCTGAATGAATTTAATTCTTGGGGCCATGAAAATGGCTGAGCCAAAGGGTTGATCCATGTTTCCCACAAATATTAGGTCTAGAGGTAAGCTCTGAGGACCCAAATAAGGGGCAGTAAGATCATACTAGAGAAACAGGGCTGTCAGAGAAAGATAGGGGAACAAGTAAGCTGAATGGCTATTGGTTCCCAATAGTGGGGGAGTTGTAGCTTGTTGGAGGGTCAGAGAAATTTTGTGAGCAGGTTCTGGCATGAAGGCTGAGCTGAGGGCAAGAAGGGTGTGAGGAAAGATAGAAGCCTATGTCACAGCTTGTCTCTTCTCCTTAGGTCAGCCGGTTGACTTGGTTTACTCGCCAAGACCCCATTGTCCAGAAGGTGCCTGTACCATCAGAAACTTCTTTGCCTCCTGCCCTCTCTCAGAATGGTACCACAGAGGCCACTGGCAGCAGCATCCCACTGGAGACTGTTCAAGAAAATGTGCACAAAATCCGGAGCTGTGAGTTGCTTCTGACCTCAGTTGCAATAGAGCTGAAGGAGCATTATGTATTTAAGGGGAAATTCTTCTATGAGATCACAAGTCATAAAAGTAGGCAGACTTGGAATTTCAGCACCCCTCAGCTTGGTCCTTTCCCACTGTCCACATTCCAAAAAAGTGATCTGCAGCAACTTTCAACAGAAATCTCCTATGGGCAGTTAAAACAAGGCCAATGCCTAGTAAAACACGGCTCATTCAATCCTCATGTAACTGCAAACTGCAGGCCTGAGTACTACAGTGTTTTTTGAGTTACATATTTTGGTTTTAGCTCACTTAATAAAGTGTGAGTTAACTTATAAAAACAGGGAGTTCACATAAGACTCCTATGTCCATTTTCTCTTAAGAAAGTAGGACTACCAGGGTTAGTGGGCCCACATGCTGCTCTCCATGGCAAACATTATCTCTATGATGCTAAGGCAGTGGGTTGTCATGGCTTTTATTTATGCATATGTAGAAAATAATTAAAATGCCAACTGAAGATGGGAAATTCCATGGACATTTTTTTCTCAGACACCTTTTTTTTCCCCAACCCAAACTGTATCCAGCTTTATTAAAGATACTTTTCATAAACAATCATGGTATTTCAGGCAGGACATGGGCAGACACTCATTAACAGTATTCAAGAACTTTCAAACTCCCTTCTTGTATGGACTACCAAAATCAGAAAGGCACTATAAAACCCAACAAAGTCTTCATCTGATGCTCTTGACAGGGAAAGTTTAGAGTGAGGGTTGACATTTCACATTAAGCATGTTGTTTAACAACTTTTCACAAGCCGACCCTAACTTTCAGGAAACAAAATGAAAATGGAAGAATTATTAATCTGAAAAATAAATCCACAATCTTTTAGATTGTACCACAGCTCTTGTGAGGAACACCACCTCAATGACATTACTGCAAAGTCCAGATAATCTGACACCCCAGCAAAACCAATTTTAAGGGTCAGGTCCCAACAGGTCTCTCGTCTTAAGGGAGTTAAAGTCTATGCTGATGGTGGAGAAAAAGAACATAAAAATGAATTTTGAGTTTTCTCTGCCACAGGCATTTGTGCCAAGGTGGTTATTGTGTCAACAACATCAGGGGATCCCTCTGCCCAGGAGCCAAGAGGAATCTTTCAAAACTAGCAGGGAAAGGCGTTTCCCTATCATTCCAGCTTGGGAGACATTCTGTTAGTGACACATGTTCTTTCCCCCCCAAACAATGAAGTGTTCTGTGTGCTAACAACATAGCTTTTAAAAAAAAGTAAAACAAAATTCTGCATTTTTATAAAACTTGATAAAAAATAGTATTTCAAACTGTACAGTCACCAGAAGTACACAATTACCAAAAATGCACACACTTTACTTGGCATCTCCAGCACCTTCGGCTTTCTGTGCCTGGTCTGTTTTGGCATGTCCGTTTTCTGCAGGGTTGTTCCCATCCTTGCCAGCATCGGCTTTCCCCTTTTTACCTTTGGGTACCTTCTCTCCCTTTTTCGCAGGGGCCTTTTTCAGCTTGGGCTCTGGCTTTGGAGGAGCAGGTTTAGCAGACAACCTGGCGGATCTTCTGCGGCTCGTCCTTGCCCTTGGCCTTGTCTCCTTTAGCATCCCCTTTGGCCTTTCTTTTGGGCATGGCGGCAGCTGGAGACGTTGGCACTGGGCGCGAGGACAAGCAGCGTGTGGCTTGGGTTGGTCCGGGGGTCGTCCTCGCCGCTGCTTCTTCCCCGTTTTTTTTCTTCCATGCTGCGAATTGAACCAAGGGCCACATGCACACTCTAACACTGAGCTTCATAAACAGCCAATAAATGGGAAACTTCCAAAGGTTCCATGATGAAAACGATGGAGAGAACATATTCTTAGCACAGAAGATGACTATTTCATTGTGTTCCGTATTTAACTCTGTCTCCCTGGCTCAGTTAACTGTCACCTATCTGGACTCCTGGAGGCGCCTGGGTTTGCAATCACAGGTCCAAATGGAAAAGTAGTGTTCCCACACTTCAGGCTTCCAGAAGGCAGTGTGGTTCACAGTTAGAGCTGTGGGAGTTAGAGCTGGATCTTAACCCTTATTGGTCACAGCTTACCAGCTATGTGGCCTTGTCCAAGTGAAGTCTGCGCCATGAGTTTTCCATCTGAAGATGATGAAATTCTGAACATGTCAAACAACTAAGGTGTTAATGAATACAGTCATGCCCCAACATCTGAGGAAGATTGATTCCAGGACCCACAATGACACAAAAATCTATGCATGGTCAATTCCCTTGTAAAACTTTGCAGAGTATTTGCATATAACTGATATACACTCTCCTGAATACTTTAAATCACCTCTGAGTTCCTCCCAATGTAAAGTAAGTGCTATGTAAATAGTTCTCATACTGTTTATGGAATGATGAGAGAGTCTGTACATTTTTTTGTTTCTAGAGTCTCACTCTAATCCAGGCTGACCTGGCACTCTGTTGTTCCAGGATGGCCTTGAATTCAGCAATCCTCCTACCTCTGCCTCCCAAGTCCTGGGATTCAAGGCATGCACCATCATACCTAGCTAGAAAGTCTGTACATCTTTAACACAGAATGTTTCTGATTGAGCTTTGGTTGAATCTTCAAATCAGGAACCATACATAAGGAGGGTTGGCTGTACCTTGCAGGAAAAGTACATGGAGCACTTATCTCAGTCCATGAACACATGTCGTTGGTGCCCTCTTCTTCCTTCTTGTGGAGACACAAATTCTCTGTGACCTTCCTTTGCTTATTCTTTTTCAGCTTCTGTGTCCCCAAAGCAGTCCAAGGCAATGAAAACCATCTTGTGGCTGTGTGGAATGGAGACCAAGGACATAGGCGAGCCCCCAAGCAAAGCAGAGCCCATCCTTGTTTCCTTGGAGGAAAATCCCATTGTGAAAACCCTTCTAGACATCAACTGCCTTGTCTGCATCAGCTGCGCCATCTTCCTCTGGGGCTACTTTGCTTAACACCGGGTGAAGCCCAGGGGTCCAAGCTCTTCGTTTGTTTCCAGTGCTCTATTTTTAAATGAATGATAAAATAATAATAAAGCTTTTGTTTGTTTTCCATGAGGCTTCAAAGGTGTTGATGGACCATTTTCAATGACATTTATCTTTTCTTCTTGGAAGGAAGAGCTGGTTCCCATAGCTTTTCTTATTGAGGTACATGCTCTTGAATATGACTGCTTGGATTGGAAAAAGACATGTGTGTAGTACCCTGAAATCTAAAAATATCAGGGGTTATATAGTGGTACATGTCTGTAAGTCCAACACATCCTGACATAGGAGGATTGCAAGTTTGAGGCCAGCTTGGACATATATAGCTAGACTGTCTCAAAAAAGTCTAGATGTGATGGAGCATGCCTATAATATGAGGACATGGGACAATCTGGAGTTCAAGGCCATCCTCAGCTGCATATAAAGATGGAGGCCAGCACAGGGTGGGTACAGGGAAGTGGCCTGGGACAATGGGTGGGGTGGCAGACCCTGGGCCGACTCTCAGGCTCTGGGCTGCACAGTCTATGCTGTCCTTAACCTCTGATCTCCACTACCTGAACAGTGATGATCCTCTGAGGGTCTCACTGACATCACACCCAGGCCAGTAGACAGGGTGCATCCTTAGGTTGTACACACACACACACACACACACACACACACACCCCATAATCCTGGCCCCACCACCTGGACTGGAGACAGCCACACGACAGGACTTGAGGGTCCAGTGGGGAGTGCCTGCCTGCAGAGCTGTCTGAGAAGTCAGGGTTTCAGAGCCTCTCACACCTTAGCCCCAGGGATTTTGGATCTGGCCTTCTGCTGACACCTGTGGGTTGTCTCCGGTACATCATCTGGTCCTCCTCTGGGGACCAGTGTAGGGGCAGAGCTGCTAATGAAATTGATGAGACTGACACAGATGCCCCCTGGGCCAATTTCCCCTTAGCCTATCTGACCAGGGCACTCCCTGGCTATCTACTCTTCCTTGTGGGTTTCACAGCTGCCTGATCTTCCTTGAAGATGGGGCTACAGACTGGATGAGGAGGGAGCCCACCCAAGTCCTCCCCCCAACTTCCCCAACACTGAGCATCAGTCTGCTCTCTGGGTCCTGATCTCATGAAGGGCCAGGTGACTTCCACAACTTCTTGTTCCTGTAGTCCTCCCTGACATGGCAGCCCTCCCCTGTAACCTCTCCCCAGTACTGGACCCATTGACTGCTCCCAACCACTGCAGACAAGATCCCATGGTCACTGGCCCACTAGTGGGCAGGTGCCTGGAGGGCACAGGAGAGCCGATCCAGATTGTCTGCAGGGGTCACCAGTCAACCAGGCTTTCTTCCTGTGTTCCATGCACCAAGAAACCTGGGGCTGCCAGGAGAGGACCGTGCTGTGGCTCCCCAGAGCCTCCATAGCCCAGGAATCTCCCCAAGCAGTCTGTCTCCCAAGAACCTAATTCATGCCTACCCTGTGTACCAAGGAATGCCCACACTCTTAAAATACAAACATCAAGTGCTGGTGTCTGTAAGCACACTAGTAAATGTAAGAACCCATGGATGAGTGATAGAGCAAGACACCCAACATTAGGCCCAGCCACCATAGGTGAGCACTCCTTGTCAAAGTCAATCACATGGGGGGGCACAAGTCACATATGCGGGCATAAAACCGCATATACCACAATGCACATACAGACAGTAAAGAGTAAATGTTACTTCTCAAAAATACAATGGGTAAAGAGAGCTGAGTAATAATTTTTTTTAAAGAGCAGATTAATCTTTAGTTTGATTTTCAGGAAAGGTGAAGCCAAATGAAATTCAGGACTCAAGTGAACAGTTCTAGTTCCTTTTATTCAACATTCATAACCATGCAATGCATGGAAGTCAGATATGCTCAATATTTATGTCAGTATTTCATTCTGTTATAATTTTTACAAGGTTATCCCTTACAATTTCCTTCTTTCAGAAATGCTTTAACTAAAGCATGTGTCCTCAATTTTACATCTTCCACCTTGATATTCTGGGTAGGTGAACATGAGTTTTTTTCAAGAAAGGGGTGTCCTGAGATATAGTAAACTATGTCTAGTACTAGCAGGCATCCAAAAAGTATTAGTTGGCTGGAGAGACTGTGCAGTGGTTAAAGCACTTGACTGAAAAGCCTATAAACATGGCTTTAACTCCCCAGTGCTCACCTAAAGCTGCAAGTCCAGCACATCCTGACATAGGAGGATTGCGAGTTTGAGGCAAACTTGGACATACATAGTTAGACTGTCTCAAAAAAATCTAGATGGACCATGCATGTGGAGTTTGCTGGCAGTGACTAGAGACCCTGGCATGCACATTCTCTCTCTCTCCCTTTGCTCTCTTAATTCTTAAAAACAAATAAATATCAAAAAGTATTGGTGTCACCACAATATGTTAAACTGAAATATATGAAGACTTTTATGATTGATGACATGATTTATGAAAATTGATACCCTTTGAAAAAGCTGACATTTGTTGAATGTTGAGTTTTTCAATTAAAGATCATGAAGCCATTTTGCCACTTGTAATATCCCCAGTCATGAATATACAAAAATGTTCATGGATACAAAGTCTACACTGTTGTTTTTCCTAGGAAGTATGTAATGTGGATGAAGTCCAGTGGAAGAACACTTGCCAAAACTGCTTGAAATATTGCTTCCTATTCTCAGTAATACAGACACGTTCATCCACCCACCCAAAACCAATAAAGCTATACGTGGTGTAGTAAACAGTTCCACAGTGCTGGGATGAACATCCACACCAGACACAGTATATGGGATGAAGGGATTTATTTCAGGCTTACAGATCCAGGGGAAGTTGATCAATGGTGGAAGAAGCTGGCTCCCTTTCACAGATTCAAGCAGAGAGAAACCACAAGCCAGCACCCACCAAATAGCAGTAAGCAGGGATCCCACCAGAGCCCAGACTGCTCTCCACAGAATTCCACAGCTGGAATTCTGATCCCACCTCAGTGACATGACCCCTCCAGGAGGCTGTTGCAGACTTAAGTAGGAAATCTAATGTCACTAAAAATACCTGAGACTCAAACTATCACACTGGTATTAATATAAGGAAGAATAGCAGCTCATAGGTATTGTTCCTTCAGTAGAAGCAAACATGTGCTCTGGACAAAGGAATTACATAATGAATGTGATGTGGCCTCATGTGTGTCTTTTATCAAATGGATGAGCAAAGTGCATGGATGGTCAGTGGATGGAGAGAGGATCTGTCTTCCCGAAGATCCGTCTCCACCACACCTCTCTAGTCCGGCACACTTTCTCAGATGGCCCAGGGAGGCAGCCACAGAGAGGAGAGAAGAGGGATTCTGGGATCTAGAATCTGAGTCACTTGTTCTCCCCAGCATTGAGAGGCCCCTTCAGCACCACGGAGAGCGACACCTCCAACCCTGGGCCTGCGCAGACAGGTGACCTTGAGGCCTTTCCTGAGAAGAGCCTGGGGTCTTTGGTGACACTGGTGACATTGCTGGTTCTGTACTTCCTCTCTGTCCAGCTGATGCACTGTGGGTAATCCAGGCAGTGTGGTGAGGGGATGAGGTAAGAATAATATGTCTGGAGAGGATGCCAGAGTAAACTCCACCACTAAGGAAAACAGTACTGACAGAGAAGGGAAGAAACCAGCTCAAGGTCACAGAGGAATTAGAACTTCAAGTTCGAGAGACAGCTCAGTAGTAGAGCTGCAATTGCATAGCATGCTCCAGACCCTGAGCTCCATGCCCGTTGCCATAGGAAGCCTATGGATAAGTCCACAAATAAGATCCTGCAACAGCCTCTGGAGGCGGGGCTACAAATTTTAGCTTCTGACTTATTCACTGAATATTTGATCCTCAGTTACTTCATCTCTAAAATAAATATAAATCTATCTGCTTTGAAATATTCATGAAATAACATAAGTGAAGATATGGAACAGAGTCCCTAACACACCTCAACAAGCAGGGCAATAAAAATTTAATGCTACTTAATGTATTCATTCATTCCAGTGGTTCTGCACATGGACTCCCCCACACACACAGGAAAAAAGAAAAGAGAGAAAGAGAAAAGAAAGGAACAAATAAAGGAAGGGAAACAATGTAAGCTCCTGGAAACATCAGATAGTTTTCTGCAGATCAGGAGGCATACTCAGGAAAGTAGACACCTGTGAAAATGCAGTAAACGCCATGGCTGTGGCTGCCCAGCATTTCCCAGAATCACCTGGCAGTATGCTGTCCATTCCACACTCTCCTGTCCCTCTGTGGACAGGTCCTCCAGGGATAAGAAGCCTGCATTTGCCACAAGCTTGCAGAAGGTCAAGTGATGCACTGCCCTTCTCTGTCCTTCGGAGGCTAACCATATTCACTAGGCCTGTCCACAGCATGACAAGAGCCCTTTGGGGAAGAAATCCAACTGTCCAGAAACCCCAGGGTGCTTTGGAACCAGCCCTGAACTTGCCTTCTTCTAGCACTGTCTTTCAGCTCCAATTAGTGGCTGCTGTAGGCTGCCTTAGCTAAGGCTAGCTAGAGGTGGCCTCTTGCCTTTCAGGCTTCCTGACATCATCCCAAGAGTCCTGCAGACCTTTCCCCATCCTGGGTGCTGCTTGCTGAGATTGCTCTTGCCTGCAAATGAGGATCAAGTAAAATGTCACTTAATTAAATGAAATTTTTAAAAAATTATTTTTTAAAAATATCTTTATTATGAAAAAGTTTATACATTGTATGAGCAAATTTTGTGAATGTGACCTCGTCTCCCCCCTTTCTGTCCCCTACCCACTGGGATACTTCCTTGGTGCGCATTCTGAATCTGTCCACAGGATAGGGGGTATGACCTGCAACAGGGGTAGCCAGTTTTTTGTTGTTTTTTCCTTCCCCCTTGTGTATTGTTGCTGAGGGGGTTATCTCTGGATATTCTCCTCCACCATGGCTCTTATATTCTATCCGCCCACTCTTCCATTAAGTTTACTGAGTCATAGTGGGTGAGTTTTGAGTCTGCTTTGTTTCAAGGAAAGATAGAGAATGGGTTCACCAGGGCCTCCAGCCACTGCAAACAAATTCCAGATGCATGCACCACTGTGCATCTGGCTTTATGTGGGTACTGGGGAATTGAACTCTGGGTGCTAGACTCTGGAGGCAAGTGCCTTAACCACTGAGCAATCTCTCTAACCCCTTAATAAAATGAACTCTTAAATCTTAAGAGTTCCTGGCATTTTGGGGAGCCCAGTGGGTCTCAAGGAGTGCAGAGTGAGTTGGATACCTGGGGACATAGGTTACTGAATGACATGTTTCACAAACCCGGCAGGCTGGAGACCAAAGAAGACTATCTTCCCATTCAAGTCTAAAGACAAGAAATAACACCAGTACCTAGTTTAAAGGCCATTAGACAAAAGAATTTTTTTAAACTTGGGGAAATGTAACGCTTTCTGTTCTATTTGGGTCTTCAACTGATTGCACGAGGCCCACCCACAGTACTCCGTTTACTGATTCAAGTTTACTATCATTTACCCTCCTAGAAACATGACAGTGATTCTGACTACTCAAGGTGACACATAAAATCAACCACTAGAACTTTTATTTTCATGTTAACCATTTTCTTGGTAACCGATACTCTCATTTTTTAAAGCCAGGTAACAACACTTCTCCAGAAATACTAAATAGTAACAAGGCCTTTTGTTTTTCAGTTGTTTTGGATCAGGAGAAGGCCAGCAGCTCCTCCGAGTGACTTGGATGTGAGCTGCATGGCATGGCAGGGCTCTGCAGATTCCTCTCAGCCTTCAGCTCCTCAGTGCTATTGGTCTCCCAGTGCAGTGTCCAGGTGGTCACA
>PVHP010027951.1:5568-23645 GCA_004024765.1 Zapus hudsonius
TCTCTCTCTCTCTCTCTCTCTCTCTCTCTCTCTCTCTCTCTCTCTCTCTCATCTCTGCTTGAAATGAATAAATAAAATATTATTAAAAAAGAAAAACAAAACAA
This sequence comes from Zapus hudsonius, assembly GCA_004024765.1. Taxonomy (NCBI): domain Eukaryota; kingdom Metazoa; phylum Chordata; class Mammalia; order Rodentia; family Dipodidae; genus Zapus; species Zapus hudsonius. Next base: position 5,673 of record PVHP010027951.1, read on the forward strand.
AAAAATCCTAAGCAATAAAAATAATCAATCAGCCCATTCAAAAAAAAAAAAAGGAATCGAGGCACTGAGCAGGGAGTTGTCAAAGAAAGAAATATAAATGGTCAATAAACATCTAAAAATATGTTGAACATCTTTAGCCATCAGGGAAATTCAAATTAAAACTGCTATGATATTCTATTTCACTACAGTCAGAATGGCTACCATCAGAAAATCAAATGACAACAGATGCTGGTGAGAGTGTGGGGAAAGAGGAATCCTTATCCATTGCTGGTGGGAGGGGGTGGCAGCATGTACAGCCACTAGGGAAATTGGTAAGGAGGCGCCTCAAAAATCTAAAAGTATATCTACTATTTGATCCATCTATAGTGCTGCTGGGCATATACCCTAAAGACCCCACCCTTGACTACAAAGATAATTGCTCAGCCATGTTTGTTGCTACTCTATTCACAATGGCTAGGAATTAGAATCAGCCCAGATGCTCATCAACTGGTGAATGGATAATGAAGCTGTGGTACATATACACAACGGAATTGTACTTAGCAGAAAGGAACAAGGAAATTGTGAAATTTACAGGAAAATAGATGGAGCTGGAAAAAGTTATACTAAGTATGATTACACAGGCTCAGAAACACCACATGACTTCTTTTCACTTTTTATTTTGAGACAGGGTCTCACTAAGTTGCTTAGGCTGGCCTTGAAATCGCTCTGTAGCCCAGTCTGGCATTGAACTTGTGCTCTTCCTGCCTCAGCCTCTCACGCAACTGGGATCATAAGCCTGTGTCACTAAGCCCAGTGAACATGCATAGATTTTAAGTTTATTATTAGTTTTGAATTGAGGCAACCACCACCCGATCCAGACAGAAACCACTTTCATGGGCCTAACACATTCTAATTTCTTTTCCTGCCACTCTCCCTCATCAGCTCTTCTTCCTGGCCAGATAATAACTGTTCCAGTTTCTACCTCCTAAGACTAGTTTTGTCTTTTCTGGAACTATACTCAGAGTCATATGATGTACTCTTTTATTGAACTTCTTTCAACACGGTGTTGTCCATGTTGCCAGGTGTTGGAAACAGCTTCTTCAAGAATTTCCTGATGGTCAGATGGAAGCCCTGAGTTACTGCAGTCATGTGGGCTGGGGCTGCCCTGAGTTCAAGGGCAACATAGACTGTGCTTGCTCACTACCTAGTTAGTATCAGATATTCACAAATCCCCAATGTCTCTTGAAGCTATACTGTTCTCTCCCTGCAAGGAGCTGCCTCCTGGTTGCTTGCCCGTGGTCTCCCTGAGATTCTGCTGCTATCGTAAGGCTCTGTGGGCCCAGCCCGGGGTCCAGTTCTGTCTATATGACCATATGATCTTTACAAATCAGCTTTTAAAAAATTATTGTTTTTATAAAATGGGTGTACACATAGGCTCCCTCTCCCCCACTCCAATTCTGCTGAGGGTCTTTGGTGGGGTTATTGATATTCATTGTAGGGCCCAAGACCTCAGTCAGTTTCTGTAGGTATGGGGAAAAACACTGTGTCTCTGGTTATTCCCACCCACCCTGAGGCTCTTACAATCTTTCTGCCTCCTCCTCTTCCATGTTCCTGAGCCTTGGCAGGCAAGATAGGGATTTGATTTAGTTTTGCTTTCTCTGTAGACTCTGGATCTCTGTTTCAATAAAGTTTGAGTGACCATGGTGGCAGCTTTTTATGTTATAATGAAAATAATATTTTTGCATTACTGAGGATTGAACCTAGGACTTTATGGATGCTAGGCAAGCACTCTACCATTAAGCTACCTCCCGACCCCACGCAAATCAGCTTTTCTTCTCAGAGGATGTGGGTATGTCATATGTTGAGGCTCAACCAGAGCCAATGCCATGGATGTCTGTTCCTTACCAGCTGGCAAGTGAATTGGAGCCACCAGAGTGGTAGATAGGATGCTGGCGCTGGAGCATTCTCATACCCACTGCACCCTGGGAGTCCTCGCCTGACCTCACTTGCTGATGACCCAGCCTGCTCCCTGCCAGGCCATATGGTCTAGCAGTGGCAGTGGGTGACAGCCATCACCTGTTCTGGCTAACAGAATGGTGTTCCATCTATGCTACAGTACATGATTGCACTGATATGGACAGGCTCCACTCTGTCCCCATCACCATAACCACATTCTTATCCTCTTGTTAACTCTGCCACTATCTGGGTCAGAGTCCCCTTTCTGACCCTTGATGTGAGGGGGACAGAATGAAGCCCAGGCTCCATAAGTACTAAATTGTTGTTTCAAGGGAAAGATCCAGGTTTGAGCCCTCCACTACTTTAATCTTGGAAGAACAAGAAAAGGAAGCCAGACGGTCAGTGCCACATCAGTTTCCCATTATTATTGTTAATTGTTTAATTAATTAGTTGTGATCCTGGCAAATGGAAGCCGGCCCCTTGTGCATGCTAGGCAAGTGTTCAACCACTGAGCTACATTCCCGGCTCTCTTTTTACTTTTTATTTTGAGACAGGGTCTCAGTAAGTCATCCAGGTTGCCCCTAAGCTGGCCACCCCCTACCCTTAGCCTTATGAGTAGCTGGGGTTGCAGGACTATGCAACCATGCCCGGTGCATTTTATTTTATTTTATTTTTGAGATGTGCTCCACAAGGACATATGTCACTAATGATATGAAGCAGCTCTGGGAAATCGATCTCATTATTCCTGTCTCACAAAACCACAGCCCAGAGAGCATAATGGCTTGTCTATGGTTGAATCACATAGGCTGCAGGTCTTGGGCTTGAATATGCCAGGCTCCAGACTGTTTTTAGCTCTGTCGCTTTGCCTTTCAGTCTGGCTCCTTAAAGGTGATCTCAGTGTCTGAAATCATATATCCCATGAGAGAGCTTAGAGTGCTGGCCATGTCATCACTTAGGAGGAGAGCCCTGAAGGAGATGGGTCCTTTTTCCGCCTCACCTTGTCCCTTGGCCTTACTGTCTCCTCCTGTCTACGCTGGCCTCTGTGAGAGATTGTGATTTGCTAAACTGACAAGAGTTTGTTAGGCTTAAGTTTGTTAGGACTGTCCTAACAAAGTATTACAGAATGGGTGGATTAAATAACAAATTTCTTTTCTTACAATCTGTAGGCTAGAAGTCTAGGATAAGTTGCTGGATGAAGGTTCCCTCCGAGGCTTGTAGACATCTTAACTTCTTCCTGTGTCCTCACATCACCCTCCCTCTGTGCCAGTCCTACTGGATTGTAGCTTACCCCAGTGGTCCTTGTTTTAGTTGAATTGCCTCTTTTAAAGCACATAAATTATATACTGAAGTAAGGATTAGGACTTCAATATAAAATTTTGGAGGAATTCAGTGCAGTCTGTAATAGCTATCCTCCAAATTTCCATTCTAGGGTGGTGTATCAGTTGCTTTCTAGGACAAACTACTTGAGCAGACAGAACTTATGGAAAGAAAGAGTTTACTTTGGCTTACAGTTCCAGAGTATAGAGTCTGTCATGGCAGGGAAAGCATGACAGGACGAGGAAGTGAGTTCACATGATCATATCAGGAGGGAGGAAGTAGACACCAGTGAATTCTGGTGCTTAGCTAGCCTTTTAAAATTTTTCAGTTATTTCTTTGCAAGCAGAGAGAGATAGAAGACAGAGAGAATGGGCCTTCCAGGGCCTCCAGCCACTGCAAACGAACTCCAGATGCATGTGCTACCAGGTACATTGGGCTCTATGTGGGCACTGGGAAATCAAACCTGGGTTGTTAGGCATTGCTGAGCAGTCGGTTAACCACTGAACTATTTCTCCAGCATGTATGTACGTGTGTGTGTGTGTGTGTGTGTGTACAGTCATACAGTCCAGAACCCCTAACTCATGAAATGATGCCACCCACACCTAGGGTGGGTCACCCCACCTCAGCTCACCTAATCTAGAAAATTCCTAACAGATGTGCCATTGTGGTTCTATGTTTCTAAGTCCCGTCAAGTTGACAACCAAGAGTCACCATCAGAGATCATTTATATGCTTCAAATTCCTCTGAGTTTTGCTAAAGAACAAATATTTAATAGAAGAAAGAGAATATGTAGTCATTATCTCCTATTAACACTGGAGCCATTTTGCCTTATGAATTATCCATAGTGGTGACATGCCTACTGGGGTGGCTCCAGGGCCAATTACTTAAGAATGGCAGGGAAAAAAAAGGAATGAATTATATTTTAGAATCCCACGCAACACCAGGACAAAGATAACAATGTAGTAAGGCATGGCTTTATGAATAGTATGGGGAGGCAAACAATGCTGAAAGCACAGACATTGAGTGATAAACACTTCAGAATTTTGCTGCATACTTATGTGGAAGATTGGGGGCTGGCTCATCAGTTAAGGCATTTGTCTGCAGAGCCTGATGACCAGGGTTTGATTCCCCAGTACCCATGTAAAGCCAGATGCACAAAGTGGCACATACGTCTGGAGTTTGTAGCAGCTGGAGGCCCTGGCATACCTATTCTCTCTGTCTGTCTCTCTTCTATCTCTCTCTCCTTGCAAATAAATAAATATATTTTTAAATTGACATTGAAGTCCCTTAAATTGCCCCCAGATTACACTAATACCTTTCAATGAGCCAGTGAGCATCTGTGTTGAACTCATTGCTGTTTTTTTCCTCAAAGTTTACCTTCAGATACAATGATCTGTTGTACCATTTTATATGGAAAATATAAGTTTTTATCAAACATAATCCTGTTCAGATGGCAAGGTGATTACAAGGTGTGCTGCTACAGGGAATTTACACAGAAAAGAGGTTTATTTTGTTCCTAGTTTTGGAAGACCCAGAACACAGGGCTGGGATCTTCTCAATTCTGTTGAGAGCTTTCTGGTTACATTGTAACATGGCAGATGGCATTGTGGCAGGTCATGTGCAAGAGGAATACATTACATGGTGAGAAAGGAAACAAGGCAGAGTCAGGGGAGGTGCCAGGCTTGCTTATAACAAACTGGGTTCAAAGCAACTAACTCAGATCCCTCAAGAAATGCATAAACTCCTTGCAAGGTCATTGCCCCTGGTATTCTAATTACCTCTCACCAGAGATTACTGAATAGTTACTTTTTTTAGACAGTCTTGCCATGTATCCCTGTCCAGTCTGGAACTTTCTATTTAGACCAGACTGGCTTCAAATGTGTGCCTCTGCCTCCTGAGTGCTGGGATTACAGCCATCATGCCTCGCCAAATAATTGCTTTTCTATTGGCTCTGTTCCCACCTGCCTTGTTCTCTGAAACCTCTATGTGGTTTTTATATGTGGGCTTCCTAGAACATCCTCTGGTACCAAATCGTCAGCTTCTACTTCCCTGTTCTTGTTCCTTCTTCACCTTGGAGGTCTCTGCCCCAGTGAAAAGCCTGTGTTTAAAGGATTTCCAGCCACATCCTGATCATGCCCTGGGAATCAAGTCTGTATGTATTCTTGTCTCAGCATCCTTGTCATAAGTCATCCTGGAAGGGGCTCAGTCTGCATCCTGGCTAGAGATCGATGGTGCTAATGGTTTTTGTCCATTAGAAGCGGAAGGATTCCAGCCTGTGCACATCAGCAGTAAATTGTCTATCAGCCCCACCAGGCATAGATTCTGTACACAATGGGAAAAAATATCTTGTCATGGGTCCTCCCACAGACATCTCTGTTTCGTACCAGATTCTTTGTCCTAGGGACTTAGCCTCCCAGAGTGACCTCATGAAGCAACTTCTTTGGATGCTGTAATAGAGTTGATGATAGCCCTTTACTCAAAGAAGGCAGGTTACTCAATTAGCTTCACAGGGACTTGACTCCAGGCCACTCTGAAGAAGTGGACATAAAAGAAGCACATGGGTAGAGACATTCTGTGTTCAGACATTCAGAGATTCTGGCTCTTGGGAATGTCAGAAAAGATGCTTTATTCTAGAAAGCAAGCTGTGTGAGCAGTAAAGATAGCTTTCCTCTTTGTGAATGGATCTCACCAGAAGATCACATGTCCCAGGACCTAGTCACCGAGCCATTCCCATAGGGAGGCTCTGGACACTCAGCATAGTTTCCACTCAGGAGCACATCATAGCACCCAGGCATCAAGATCCTGCTTCTTATGTGCGGCTGAGGATGGAACTTGGTGATAGAGCACTTCTCTGGCATGTGTGAGGCCTTGGTCTTGACCCTCAGCACTGAAATAAACAAGCAGGAATACATTGAGTATACTCAGTGAAACACATCTTATAGCAGCAATGATTTATACACATTTCCATCTCTAATGCTACTGGAGTAAAGGATTCCAAATGGCTGAAATTTCCTCATGGTGTGGGGAGCAATGTTTGGGGATGATGATGGAATAAAAGGGAAATGAACAGGATTGTAGTTGCATGTTGGGACTATAGGTGAATGAAGCCCTGACTTTCTGTTTTGATGTGCCACCAGGTTTTAGACATGCTGTCGAATGCTCAGTCAATCATGTGATTGGGGCTCTTTGATCATTTGATGGCAGCTCCATGATTAAAGCCCAGTGGAGTGACTGGCGATGAATGAAGCCATGTTTACCACAAAGAGGTTACTTTCCTCCTCTTACACGAAAGCTGGGATGAAAGTCCTTCTGCTCAAGGTGACTTCTATCTATAGGTTGCATGCTCAAAGGGAAATAAGTCCTCCTCCTTTTTGCTCTTAATGGCCTTCTCTCTAATATTAGTTACCTTCCCACCTCCTGAAACTCAACTCAGAAACAATGTGCTATTATTGAAATTTGTCATAAATAATGCATCTTTTCCACAAGTTATCTGGATTCTGAGCAAGACAATAGAGCAATAACCACCACTTTCAGCACCAATTAACATGTGTGTGTGTATGTGTATGTATTAGATGTGGTGCTGGGAATAAGATAACCCAAAGCCTTGCAAATGCTAGGCAAGCACTCTACCACAGAGATACATCCTCCCAGCCTCCCAACTGGCTATATTTGAAATCGCTTTCTCACCATTCCTCCCAAGATCTTTAGTTCTGCCTACTTGAAATGTAAAGCAGATTTCTTCAGACTCTGAGTTCTAGAATCAGACATACCTGGACATTCTGAGCTCTGAAAATTGCTGTGTTGTGGCAACTATAAAAACATGTCATCAAACTATTGACATTCCTCTTATCAAGATGTCCCTTCACTTTGAATATGGGCTAAGGGAATTCTTGGCAGGTTGAATGCAATAGAAGTAATGATACTAGTGTCCATATCTAGACCTTAAAGAACCAGTAGCTTCTACTTCCTATGTCTTGTCATGCTCCTGTTTCTTATCAGCCACTATCCTGGGAAGAAGCTCAAGAGCTTATGAAGAGGCCCATGGAGAGTCAACTCAAGTTCTTGAGCCAACAGCCCCTGCTGAGCTCCCAGCCAATAGTCAGCACCAATATGCAAGCACTGTGAGCCGGCTCGACGCGGTCCTCTAACCTTGATGTGGTTTGAATCTGAAACCTCTCCCAAACACCTGCATCTTGAATGTTTGGCTCCAAGCTGGTGGTGATATTTAGGAAGGTTCTGGAAACTCTGGAACATGTGATCTAGTAGAAAGAAGTAGGTCACTGAGGATGAATCCTTGGATGTATATTATGCCCTGGCCATTTCTGGTCTTTATCCCTGTTTCCTGGGTCATTGTCCTGAACCTTCTGAGAGCATGAGCCAAACTTCTTATTTGTTAAATTGTTCTGTCAGGAATTTTGACATGGCAACTCAAAAATAACCAGCAATCATCTTCAGGCTGTGAGGAATAATGCAGCTATGAACATTCATGTACAAGTTTTTGTGCAAGTATATAGTTTCACTCCTATTGGGTATATTCCTAGTGATGGACTCACTGGTCATTAGTAACTGAGAACCTAAATCCCTTCACAGCAGCTGCATGAACCACTTGAGGCTGGCAAACCTTGTGAGGAACTGCCAACTGTCTCACAGCAGCTGCCCCATATTACAGCCCCATTAACAATGTAGGAGAGTTGCCATTCTGTCTGCCCTGACCGACACTTTTCATTATCTGTCTTTAAGATTATAGCTATCCTCCTGTGTGAAATGGTTTCTCACTGTGGTTAGGAGTTGTATTTCCCTGATGGCTAATATTGTGCGTTTTTACAGGTCTGTTACTCATTTGCATAGGCTCTTTGGAGACTGTCTATTCAGATCCTTTGCCCATTTTTAATTGGGTTACATGTATTTTTATTAGTGAGTTATAAAAAGTATTTATATATCCTAGATCAATCCCTTATAAGACATGACTAGCCAAAAATTTTCTCCTATTCTATAGTGTTTGTTAAAACGTTTTTTGTGGGGGCAGGGTTTTGAGGTAGGGTCTGACCTGGAATTCACTATAGTCTCAGGTGGCCTAGAACCCACAGCAATCTTCCTACCTCTGCCTCCCGAGTGCTGAGACTAAATGTATGCACCACCATACTCGACCAACGATTTTCGACACAAAGACCCCTAAGCTCACAACATTAAAGCATCCTTAATACTCATCCATCACGACTCAGGGAACTGAGCAGAAAAGGGGGCAGAAAGATTGTGAGAGCCCTCAGTAACAACACACTTGGGTCAGGAGAACCCGGCTGAATACTAGGCTATCCATGGTCCCCTACCACAAAGACTGATCCAGATGGCCCACGGAGGAGGAAATCCAGCTGACTGGGGATGGGCGGGCAATGAGGAATTGGGGATAACAATTCATTGTTGGCCCACTAAACAATGTTACTCATTATAAACAATAAAAAAAAAAAGATTGTGAGAGCTATGGTGGGGGAGATTATCCAGAGACATGGCACCACTCAGTAACAACATACTAGGGCCAGGAGAACCCGGCTGAATACTAGGCTAACCATGGTCCCCTATCACAAGGACTGATCCAGACGACCCATGGAGGAGGATATCCAGCTGATTGGGGATGGGGGAGGGGGGCATCGGGGAATTGGGGATAACAACTCATTGTTTGCCCACTAAATAATGTAACTCATTATGGACAATAAAAAAAATAAAAATAGGGGCTGGAGAGATGGCTAAGTGGTTAAGGCACTTGCCTCCAGTGCCTAAGGCCCTGGGTTCAATTCCCCAGTACCCACATAAGCCAGACCCACAAGGTGGTGGCCCTGGTGTGCGCTCTCTCTCTCTCTCTCTCTCTCTCTCTCTCTCTCTCTCTCTCTCTCTCTCTCTCTCTCTCTCTCTCTCTCTCTCTGTTTGAAAAATGAATAAAATATATTTTAAAAATAATAATAAAATAAAAATAAAAATAAACAAGGGCCAGGATGGTGCCACATGCCTTTAATCCCAGCACTTGGGAGGCAGAAGTAGGAAGATTGCCATGAGTTCGAGGCAACCCTGAGACTACATAGTGAATTCCAGGTCAGCCTGTGCTACAGGGAGACCTAACCTAGAAAAAAAAAAAGGAAGAAGTCCTCTGGCCCTCATTTAGTGTGGCCTGAACTTCCCCCGGGAACCACTTCACCACTGTTGGCAGATGAAGCATGGCCTCCAAAACTCCTCCATGCCATCTGGGTAGAGAGATGCCAGCACCCCTTCTTGAACTCAGAGGTCACCTGAACTTTGGTGGTGACCTCACACTGGAGGATGCGTGGACCTCAGTGGTCACCTGAGCCTTGGTGGTGACCTCACACTGGAGGATGTGTGGACCTCAGTGGTCACCTGAGCTTTGGTGGTGACCTCACACTGGAGGATGCGTGGACCTCAGCAGTCACCTGAGCTTTGGTGGTGACCTCACACTGGAGGACATGTGGACCTCAGTGGTCACCTGAGCTGTGGTGGTGACCTCACACTGCAGGACATGTAGACCTCAGCGGTCACCTGAGCTGTGGTGGTGACCTCACAATGGAGGACACGTGGACCTCAGAGGTCACCTGAGCTGTGATGGTGACCTCACAATGGAGGGCGTCTGGACTTCAGTGGTCACCTGAGCTGTGGTGGTGACCTCACAATGGAGGACATGTGGACCTCAGCGGTCACCTGAGCTGTGGTGATGACCTCACACTGGAGGACATGTGGACCTCAGTGGTCACCTGAGCTGTGGTGGTGACCTCACACTGGAGGATGCGTGGACCTCAGCGGTCACCTGAGCTGTGATGATGACCTCACACTGGAGGACACGTGGACCTCAGCGGTCACCTTAGCTGTGGTGGTGACCGCATACTGGAGGTCACATATAACTTCAACACATGTTTACGTTACATACTCACCGTTTGCGCAAGTCCAGGAAACACATCCTCCGGGTCCTGCGCCCCAGAAGCGCTTCCTTCCCGGAGACCGCGATGAACTTCCGGCCTGGTCTTTGAGCACTTCCGCTTCCGGCTGGTGACCATGGCGAGGCTGGGCGGCTCGCACATCCCCGACGGCGAGTACACGGCCGTCATCTACCGGCTGATCCGCGACTCCCGGCACGCAGAGGCGGCGCAGCTGCTGGGCGCCGAGCTGCAGCGGAACCCGCGGAGCCGCGCCGGCCTGTCGCTGCTCGCCTACTGCTACTACCGCCTGCAGGAGTTCGCCATGGCGGCCGACTGTTATGAGCAGCTGAGCGCGCTGCAGCCCGAGCTCGAGCAGTACCGCCTGTGCCAGGCGCAGGCCCTCTACAAGGCCTGCCTGTACGCCGACGCCACCCGCGCCGCCTTCCTGCTGGACAACCCCGCCTTCCACGGCCGCCTGCTGCGCCTGCAGGCCGCCATCAAGTACAGCGAGGGCGACCTGGCGGGGGCGCGCAGCCTGGTGGAGCAGCTGCTGAGCGGGGAGGCCGGCGAGGAGAGCGGCGGGGAGAACGACCCCGACAGCCTGGTCAACATGGGCTCCCTGCTCTACAAGGAGGGACACTACGAAGACGCCTGCGCCAAGTTCTTCGCGGCCCTGCAGGCGTCGGGCTACCAGCCCGACGTGTCCTACAACCTGGCCCTGGCCTATTACAGCAACCGGCAATACGCCCCTGCGCTCAAGCACATCGCCAACATCATCGAGAGGGGCATCCGCCAGCACCCGGAGCTGGGCGTGGGCATGACCACCGAGGGCATCGATGTGCGCAGCGTGGGCAACACGGCTGTCCTCCATCAGACCGCCCTGGTGGAGGCTTTCAACCTCAAGGCGGCCATCGAGTACCAGCTGAGAAACTTCGAGGCGGCTCAGGAAGCCCTCACGGACATGCCACCCAGGGCCGAGGAAGAGCTGGACCCCGTGACCCTGCACAACCAGGCGCTCATGAACATGGACGCCAGGCCCACGGAGGGTTTCGAGAAGCTCCAGTTTTTGCTCCAGCAAAACCCCTTCCCCCCGGAGACCTTCGGCAACCTGTTGCTTCTCTACTGTAAGTATGAATATTTCGACCTGGCAGCCGATGTCCTGGCGGAAAATGCCCATTTGACTTACAAGTTCCTCACCCCGTATCTCTATGACTTCTTGGATGCCATGATCACCTGCCAGACAGCTCCCGAAGAGGCTTTCATTAAGCTGGATGGGCTAGCGGCCATGCTGACCGAGCAGCTGCGGAGACTCACCAAGCAAGTCCAGGAGGCCAGACACTCTAGAGACGACGAGACTGTCATTAAGGCCGTGAATGAGTACGATGACGCCCTGGAGAAGTACATCCCCGTGTTGATGGCCCAGGCCAAGATCTACTGGAACCTGGAGAATTATCCGATGGTGGAGAAGATCTTCCGCAAATCAGTGGAATTCTGCAATGACCACGACGTGTGGAAGTTGAACGTGGCTCACGTCCTCTTCATGCAGGAAAACAAATACAAGGAAGCCATCGGCTTCTACGAGCCCATTGTCAAGAAGAACTACGATAACATCCTGAGCGTGAGCGCCATCGTGTTAGCCAACCTGTGCGTCTCCTACATCATGACCAGTCAGAACGAAGAGGCCGAGGAGCTGATGAGGAAGATTGAGAAGGAGGAAGAGCAGCTCTCCTACGGTGACCCGGACAGGAAGATCTACCACCTGTGCATCGTGAACTTGGTGATAGGAACACTTTATTGTGCCAAGGGAAACTATGACTTTGGCATTTCTCGAGTTATCAAAAGCTTGGAACCTTACCATAAAAAACTAGGGACTGATACATGGTATTATGCCAAAAGATGCTTCCTCTCTTTGTTAGAAAACATGGCAAAGCATACAATCATGCTGCGTGACAGCGTCATTCAAGAGTGTGTTCAGTTTCTAGAGCACTGCGAAATCTTTGGTAGGAACATTCCTGCCGTCATTGAACAACCCCTGGAGGAGGAGAGAATGCACATCGGAAAGAACACGGTCACCTACGAGTCCCGGCAGCTGAGAGCTCTGATTTATGACATTATAGGATGGAATATGTAGGAACAGGCCATAATGTTGTTCCAGAGATTTTATCTATGTTTCATCTTTTTGTTTTGTTTTTAAGCATTTCAAAATTTGTTTCACATGGAACTCTGTAACCTTTAAACAGCAAATCTGTCTGAGCAGCTTTTCCATTTAATAAAGTTCTGTGAGGTTGATGCGCTGAGTGACACCTGCATCTTTTCTACCAGTGACAATCACCAGGGCTGCCTTCAAACAGCAGTTGCCTTGTGGAGTCTTTGTATTTCAGTGTTGGCCTGTCGAAAGTGGTTGGCATTAGTCAGTCCCTGTTGGAGTGGTGTGTGCAGTGCTAATGTTACTGGTATACCGATGATTGCTAGTTCACAACTGACCTTTGTCAGCAAAGAAAAACAAGACAGATTTTATCCATCTCATGATAGACAGTGCTCCCTAATTCTAAATATTGACTGTATGACTTCAGTTTCTCTGGGTGGGTTCTTTTGTTGTTGTTGTTGTTGTTAAGTTTTGGGTTTTTTGATTTTGTTTAGGTAGGGTTTATTGTTGTTGTTTGTTGTTTTGGACTGGGTTTTATCCTTTAACTTTCTTGGTCTCTTCAAAGAGCAAAGTCTAGTTTGAGCTTTGGTCAAAACCTTTCTAGCAATACAAGTGTTTCCTAATGTCATTTTTTTTTTTTTGATTCTTTTCAGGTTACCAAGTTTAGCCAGTGATTCATTCATTCCTTCATAATTTAGTTGATCGGTTGTTAACTTTTATAGCTAACATTTCTCTTACACTTGCTATTCCATAATTGATTGTACCTCCCTGTGAATACTGACAAGTATTAAGTATAAAGGCTTTTAAGCGTTTTCAACGTAGGGAGAAAGAAGCACTGAAGTCAGGACAAAAAAGTCAGGTGTAATGTGGAGACTTCCTACACCTGTTGGTCTGGAGCAATTCCCTTACTTCTTGGGAATAAATTCAATCATTTGAACTATGAAATGCTCTGTACAATGGCTATTACATCTGTTCCTGTAACGTCCACATAGATAAAAGCTAAATTTTTATTCATCCAGGATAGATTAAAAAGTCCAAATAAAATATATAACCGCTTCCAATTAACATGTTCTGATATTTTGGCTTATAAAAAATTATAACTGCTAAAGGTAAATATTTGTTATCTCATTGTAACTTACTGATTACTAATAAATTTGAACTTCTGTCTTTAAAAAAGTCAACAAAACAAACCAGAAAAAAGAGGGGGAGGGGAGAGAAAGGAAAAAAAGACAGAAAGAAGGAAGGAAAGAACAGCGGAAATTGTCCCCAGCTACTTTCCTGGGGAAGAAATCTACTTCTTGGGCTATTTCTGAGAACCCTTTCAGCAACAAGATATTTAGTTGCCATATATTTGAATTGGAAGATTCTTCTTTTTTGGAATTAACTAGAAAAAGCACAAAATTGAGTTCCTAAATAGAAAATAAAGATATGAAAGAAGAGCGGCAAGACCAGGTGTGATGACACACCTGTAACCCTGGCACTTGGGAATTGGGCAGAAGAATCAGGAGTTCAAGACCAGAGAGGAATCAAAGTAGGCTTCTTTTATTAATGAAAAAATGTAATGTATCATCATAGATTCCACAGTGGTTGATTAATGGCCAAGTCATCTATAACCCTATTAATTGCTCAGCCTATTGCAGATTATATTCAAGAAAATTCAGGCATTAGACAGTGAGCTTTTATTATTCTTATGTTCTGTTAGTTACTTGTCAAGTTGCTGCAACAAAATACCCAAAAAAAAGCAGCTTGAGGAAGAAGGGTTTATTTTGTTTGTAGTTCTAGGGATACAGTCCCCATGGTGGGGAAGACAAGGCAGCAGGGGCATGAAGCAGCTGGTCACAGTCAGAAACAGGGATGAACGCTGGTGCTCAGCTGGCTTGCTCCTTTTCCTAGAGTCCAGGACCCCCAGCCCATAATTCCATGGCCATTAGAACTTTACATATTGTTGGTGGGATATATATGAATGTAACCACTATGGAAGTCAATACTGAGGTTCATTAAAAAACAAATAGAACTACCATCTAATCCAGCTAAGCTCCTCCTGTGTATTTACCTGAAGGAGTCTAAGTCAGTTTATAAGAGAGATACCTGCACATCTGTTCAGTATAGCTCTTTTAAAAAAAACCTGTTGACAACTTCTATAAATACAACATACCATGATCATAATCCCCTCTCACTTCCTCCCTCCAATCTCCCCTCCACTGAATCCCTTTTTCCAATTAGTCTCTTCTATTTTGATGCCATCTTTTTTTCCCTCCTGTCATGCGGGTCTTGTGTAGGTAATATCAGCCATTGTGAGGTCATGCATATCAAGGCCACTTTGTGTCTGGAAGACACTTGTCGACAGTTCCAATGTTGCTGGGATGACTATCCAACCAGACAAAGTTTAGGGGAGAAAGGGATTTGTTTCAAACTTACAGATCCAGGGGAAGTTCCATTAATGGCCAAAGAAGCTGGCTCCCGTTCACAGATCCAAGCAGAAAGAAACAACCAAACAGCCAGCAAACACTAAAAAGCAGCAAGCAGGATCACCCAGACCTCAAACCTCTCTGCACACCTTTGGGCTGTCTGCCCCAGTGACACACCCCCTCCAGCAGGCTGCTGGATACTAAAGCAGGAAGTTTAACCTTAATAAAAAAAAAAATACCCGAGGGGCTGCAGTGATGGCTCAGCGGTTAAGGCGCTTGCCTGCAAAGCATAATGACCTGGGTTTGATTCCCCAGTACTCAAGTAAAGCCAGATGCACAAAGTGGCACATGCATCTGAAGTTTGCAGTGGCTGAAGGTCCCGGTATATCCATTCTTTGTCTCTTCTCTTTTTTCTTCTCTCTCTTTCTTCTCTTCTCTCTCTCTCTCTCCTTGCAAATAATAAATGCAATGTTTTTTAAGTATCTGAGGTTATGGTAGACATACATTCAAACTAGCACAACAATATTATAAGCACTCCTCCACTTCCTTTGGCTCTTGTATTCTTTCCACATCTCTTCTGCAATGGTCCCTGAGCCTCGGAGGTTGTGATAGAGATCACTCAGTGCTGAACACTCTACTGTCACTTCTAAACACTATGATGAGTTTTGAGCCTCCCCAGTGGTCACTGCCATGTTAAGTGTGAAGCTGGTTTGCAGCATTTTTCAAATTAGCCAAGTAATGTAATCAGCTCTATCCAGTAGATGAATGAATGAAGAAAATGTGGTATATACACAATGGCGTTTTATAAGAGGAATCAGACTGTCATTTACAGGGGAAAAAAATGGAACAGTGGTAGTAGTTTTTAATGGTGAATGAAATTAGACAAGCCTAGAAATAAAAATATTAATATTACATAAGTGGAATCTGGAGTTGGAAGTAAAACAAGATCAGGCACATTCAGGGTGGTGTGCTCTCTGGTGGGTAAACTAACTGAATTGGTAAGTTCTGGGTAGAGTGAGAGGTATTGCCTGAATAAAGTAGGTAAAACACAATAGAGGGAGACAGCTCCCATCAACCTCTGCTCTACAGGCACGTGCACATGTGTTCATACATAAACTCATACATGTATACACATGTGCATACGTCAAAAAGGAAAAGAAATGTGGAGGTTTGAATGTGAGCTCTCCTCCATAGCCTCATACTCAATCCCCAGCTGGGAGAGCCTGAGGGAGGTGGAGTCTTGCTGGAGGGTGTGTGTCAGTGAGGGTTGGCCTTGAGGTTTCTAAGTCCATACCTACCTGGTAGTCATTAACTTACCTCTCAGTTGCTATGGCAATATGTGATGACCAGCCACTGCTCTGCCATGCTTTCCCTGCCATGATGCAACTGTCCTTTGAGACTGTAAGCCAAATTAAACCCTTTTATCCCATCCGCTCATCTAAGTTGGGTATTTTGTCCCAGCATCTAGAAGGTAATTATAATAGGAAAGGATTTTGAATGTTTTTACCACAAAGAAATGATGAATATTTGAGGAGATAGGTATGTTTAGCCTGACTTAAACATTGCATAATGTATGGACACATCCCATAAATATGCACAATTTTAATGTGTCCACTTTAAATTTTTGAAAATCTGAACAGATTTAAAAGTTAAATAAAATGGGGCAGGAGAGATTTCTCAGTGGTTAAGGTGTTTGCCTGCAGAGCCTAAGGACCTGGATTCAATTCCCCAGTACCCACGTAAAGCCAGATGCACAAGTGGTGCATGCAATCGAGAGTTCATTTTCAGGGGCTTGTGGCCCTGGCATGGCATGCCCATTCTCTCTCTCTTTCTCTCCTTGCAAAAGTAAATACATATTTTTAAAAGTTAAATAAAATGGTAATACAGGCTTAGGCAGTGATCTTGGCATTTATGGAGGAAATAAGGCTCATGAGTAACTTCTGATGCTTCCCCAGTTACATAATCTCAGCATGTGGACATCCATGCTTGGTTCACAGACAACTTCTAAATTTTTCAATATTTACATTTTTCTGTGCCCAGTAAGAGCTGTCCAGTATAAGCATAGTTTTTCCTTGTGTTGAGTCCCAACAAAGGTCCTGGATTGAACTTGGACCCATCTGGGTCAAGCAGAGAGAGGTGCTGTTGACTGCTAGAGAAAGTGAGTGTAGTGACTGACTGGAGACAAGATGGACAGGAAGTGGTCATTGAGGGCAGCATGTGTCTGACCCATTTAACAACTGTTAGAGACCCAAATACTTTAAATGCTCCCATTAAATGTGAGGGAAGCTGAAGCTGCAGTTGATTAGACTATTAAAAAATACAATGAAAATTTTTACTGATTCTGAATAACTTCATAGAGAAGACAGTGGACAGGACCCACAATTGTGCATACTCTTCTGTTCTAGCATGGGAACTATAGATGTTTCTTAACTTAGAGTGGACTTGTGTTCCAATGAAACCATCATGAATTCAAAATATCATGAGCTGTAAAACACGTTGGATACACGTAACCTACCAAGCATCCTAGAATACTACATAGGGCACTACAGTAACAGTTGTATTCCCTCAACTGAGTGACCACTGCTCCCCAACAGCCAAGACAGTGTCATTTTGCATTCCCTACCTCAGGAAAACAATTAAGATTCAAAAGTTGGAATACAGTTGCTATTGAATTGCATTGTTGTAGTTACCTTCTCGTTGCTGTGATAAAGCACCAGACCAAAGGCAGCTGATGAAACAGTTTATTTTGGCTTCCAGACTCAAGGGGAAGTTTCATGATGGCAGAGGAAATCATGGCATGAGTAGAGGTGAGTCAGAATGGGGATGGGGAACCTCCACTGGAAGACCAATCATGTGGTCAGAGGAGTGGAGTCTTGAGCCAAGTGATACAGCCAGGTGTCCAGGGAGGGAGAAAGAAGCAGATTTTTCTCAGCACATGAACAATCTTTTGATTACTCATGCCCACATAACCAAGACCAGTGCAAACTCTGGACCTCAGGCTCCAAAGCCCATCCCTAGTTGGCGACACTCAGTACACTATCACATTGATGTCACAGGAAAGTGAGGCACTTAACCCCATAGAGAGAGGACACTGAAAGCTTTCCCTACAAGGCCCTCACATCCTCACCCTGAGCTTCTTTCGGTTGCTACTGATTTATATCTCTTTGCTATAACAAAGCTGAGATTTTAAAACTGTACGGCTGCTTCCTGAGTTCTGTTCCTTGTGCTGGTGAATTATGGAACCTAAATG
>PVHP010027952.1:0-15063 GCA_004024765.1 Zapus hudsonius
AGAGAGAGAGAGAGAGAGAGAGAGAGAGCGAGCACCAGAGCCACCACCTTGTGGGTCTGACATACGTGGGTCCTGGGGAATTGAACCCGGGGCCTTAGGCACTGGAGGCAAGTGCCTTAACCGCTGAGCCATCTCTCCAGCCCTTCTCTCTCTTTCTTATAGCACTATATCCTAGAGATTCTGGAATGGTAGCGTGCAGGAACACCCTCATTTGAACTTGTCTTACAGCCAGGCAGGGTGGCTTACACCTTTAATCCCAGCACTCTAGAGGCAGAGGTAGGAGGATTGATTGCTGTGAGTTCAAGGCCAGCCTGGGACTAGTGTGAGTTCTAGATCAGCCTGGGCTAGAGTGAGAACCTACCTTGAACAGAATAAAATAAACAAACAAAAAAAATTCTCCTACCGCTGCACATGGCTTTACTGTGTAGATATACCATAATGTATTTAATCTGTCCTCTGCTCACAGAGCTTGGGTTGCCCCCAATCTTTCAATGTTATTAACACCACAGTTTCCAAAGGTGCATCACTTTGCTGACAGGGAAATGCATTTGGAATGCAGGCAGGTGTCAGGGCTTCCAGAAGGCTTGGGACACTTGACTCTCCCATGGTAATGTAGGAGAATGTATTGATTGATTGATTTATATATATTGTCCTGTCCTGCCCACAGGTATGTCCAGGAAGGGCGCTTCCGAATTGAGGAGAGGACACTGACAGCCTTCCAGTGGCTCTACAGCCCCCAACAGCACCGCATACTCAGCAGAGCTGACCTTGAGTCTCCTTCCAGGTAAAGTCACCTCTGTCCTTCCCCTCATTTTGCAGCTGGCCCATAAATCCATAGAGGGAAACTTGACCTCCTAGGGTCCTAGAAAGAGTTTATCTTGGTCCAATCAAGAATATACTGAGTGCTCGCTTCAGCAGCACATATACTAAAATTGGAATGATACAGAGAAGATTAGCATGGCCCCTGCGCAAGGATGACACACAAATTCGTGAAGTGTTCCATATTAAAAAAAAAAAAAAAAAAGAATACACTGAGAAGCCAGGCGTGGTGGCGCACACCTTTAATCCCAGCACTTGGGAGGCAGAGGTAGGAGGATCGCCATGAGTTCAAGGCCACCCTGAGACTACAGAGTGAATTCCAGGTCAGCCTGGGCTAGAGAGAGACCCTACCTCAAAAAACCAAAAAAAAAAAAAAAAAAAATACACTGAGAGCGGGGTGTGGTGGTGTGTGCCTTGAATCCCCCAGCACATGGAAGGCAGAGGTAGGAAGATCGCTGTGAGTTCCAGGCCAGTCTAGAACTACAGAGTGAGTTCCAGGTCAGTCTGGGCTAGATTGAGACCCTACCTTAAAAAAAATACAAAACAAAACAAAACAAAACAAAAAAACAAGAAAAAGAATGCACTGAAAGGGCTGGGAAGATAGTTCAGTCTGTGAAATTCCTGCCTTACTGAGGTCAATCCCCAGTGCCCATGCCAGGCATGGTGGTTCATGCCTGTAATCCCAGGGCTAGGAAGGTGGAGACAGGGAATCCCTGGAGTTTACTAGCTGGCCATTTTAACCTAATTGGTGAGCTCCAGCTAATGAGAGACCCTGTATACAAGGAAGTTGATAGCATTCCCAAGGATGCCACCTGAGGCTGTCCTCTGATCTCCACATGCACATGCACACAGATGTGTGCACGTATCTTCCCTGCCTTTTCCTGGGATATCAGGAGTCTTCAGCAAGCGATGCCCTGAAGACATTTCTCAGGCCTGAAGATCAGCTGGTTCGTTGTTTCATGGGTTCCTTCCTTCCTTCCTTCTCTCTCACTCGCTTTCTTTCTTTCTTCATTTCCTTTATGTGACATGTGTGGGTGTGTGAGTGTGGGTACACCTGCACGTGGAGGTCAGAGGGCAACCTCAGATATGTCATCTTCTCTTTCTTTGTTTAAGCATTTTATTGACAGCTACTATAATTATAGATAATAAACCATGATAATTCCCTCCTCACCCCCACTTTCCCCCTCTCAAGTCCACCCTCCATCATATCCCCTCCCCCTCTCAATTAGTTTCTGTTTTGTTTCAATGTCATCATCTTTTCCTCCTATTATGAAGGTCTTGTGTAGGTAATGTCGGGCACTGTGAAGTCATGACTATCAAGGTCATTTGTGTCTGGAAGTTTGCGTTATAAGCAGTCCTACCCTTCCTTTGGCTCTTACAATCTTTCCATCACCTCTTCTGCAATTGGACCCTGAGCCTTGGATAGAGATGTCTCAGTATTGAACACTCCACTGTCATTTCTTCTCAGCACTATGGTGTCTTTTGAGTCATCTTGGTGGCCACTACCATCTGAAAAGAGAAGCTTCTCTAGCTAAAAGTGAGAGTAGCATTAATATATGGGTATACACATTTTAAAAAGTGCTTCTAAGCCAGTTTGGTGGACATAATATATGGATTTAGCCAGACAACAGCAAGCATTACTCCCCTAGGGCTCATGACCTCCCCCACCATAGGCTTTTGACCAGGTCTTCAGTTTCAGGTATGTATTCCGTCCTGTGGAGCAGGCCTCCAGTCCAATTAGAGAGTGGTTGGTTTCCCCCCATAACAGATGTGCCACTATTGCCCCAGTTGGCACTTTGGCCTGGCTGGCCAATCTTAAAGCTTGCAGGGTTCACTGCTGTTTAACTCTATTGATGACTTCTCTCTCCCACAAGAATGAATGCAGCCATAGTTTTTTCTAGCTTTTTTTTTGGTTTTTCAAGGTAGGGTCTCGCTCTAGTCCAGGCTGACCTGGCATTCACTATGTAGTCTCAGGGTGGTATTGAACTCATGGTGATCCTCCTACCTCTGCCTCCCGAGTGCTGGGATTAAAGGTGTGCGTCACCACGCCCGGCTTTTTTCCAGCTTTTTGTCAGCTGGTTAACAGGGAGGAGGTTTCCAACTCAGCTCCAGGTTGATTTCTCAGTGACCTGTAGCCCAGGCATGTGGGATCTTCAGCAATAGGGTCTTACCATCTCATTGAGGTGGGAAACCAAGAACCTTGGCAATGCCCTGTAATGTTTTGGGGACCTCAGTACCCTCCCTGGCCAAAAACTCACTGGAAGTACACCATTCTTGACACTGAAATTTTTGTAGTAACAATCTATATCTATTGGGTGTGCCATTATCCAAAGAGTTAGGTTTCCAAATGGCTTATTCTTAACTTCTTAAATTTTGATTAATCCTCCTCCCACCCTTTCTTTGCTCAATCCCTTCCCCTGACCCTATTTAGGCTTGCTGTGCAAGTTTGATGACCTGAGTTTGGATCCCCAGAACTTACATAAAAGTCAAACAGGGCAGCACAGCAGTCTGTCCCGCCCACCCTCCTATGGAGGAAGGCCAGGACCAACACTGTGGCTATCCTTGACTTCCACACTATTGCCATAGCGCATGCTTGCATTCACATGTGAACACATGCATGCGCACAAGGATGAGATAACTTTGAAAGACACACTTTGAAAAATCATAATAGGTCTGGGGTTGTAACATAATTGATAGAGTGCTTACCTAGCATTCACAGGCCCTGGGATTGGTTCCCCACATGGAACTGGGCATATTCAGAAGTACACACACTAGCATTTGGGAGTTGGAAGCAGTAGGATCAGAAATTCAAGGTCACCCTCAGCTTCAAAGCAGTTTACAAGTTAGCCTGGGATACATGAGACCTTGTATCATAACAACAATAATAGTAGATAATAATAATGTTAAGGCTGGAGATGGCTCAGCAGTTAAAGGTGCTTTTATTGTTTTGTTTTGTTTTTCGACGTAGGGTCTCGCTCTAGCCCAGGCTGACCTGGAATTCACTATGTAGTCTCAGGGTGGCCTTGAACTCACGGCGATCCTCCTACCTCTGTCTCCCGAGTGCTGGGATTAAAGGTGTGCTCCACCATGCCCCGCTAAAGGTGCTTTTTGCAAAGCCTGCCAGCCCAGGGTTTGATCCCCTAGTACCCACATAAAGCCAAATTGGGATATTGCCAATTTGCCATGTTGGGAATTAAACCCAGGGCCTTGTGAATGCTAGGTAAGCACTCTATCAATTAAGTTACAATCCCAGACCTATTATTATGATTTTTTAAAGTGTGTCTTTCAAAGTTATCTCATTCTTGTGCGCATGCATGTGTTCGTGTGTGAATGCAAGCGTGCGCTATGGCAAGAGTGTGAAGGTCAAGGACAGCCACAGTGTTGGTCCTGGCCTTCCTCCATAGGAGGGTGGGCGGGACAGACTGCTGTGCTGCCCTGTCTGACTTTTATGTAAGTTCTGGGGATCCAAACTCAGGTTGTCAAACTTGCACAGCAAGCACTTTACCCACAGAGCCAGCACTCCAGTCCTATTATTATTATTATTATTTAGTTAGTTAGTTGTTTTTTTCCCCCATGGCTGACCTGGAACTCACTCTGTAGCTCCAGGCTAGCCTCCGACTCCTGATGATCCTCTTATCTCAGCTGGGCTTAAAGGCATGCACCACCATGTCTTTAGTTTTGAGACAGGGTCTCACTTTGTAGCCTAGGCTGGCCTGGGACTCTTAATCTGCCTGCCTTTGCCTCCTAAGTGATGGCATTATGCCATTACTCTGTTCCCTCCTTTTCTGTTAGTGCTGATTATGTGTCAGGTAATGTGATGAAGCTGACACCTGGGAGCTTAGTTAAAAACTAGCAAGTGACAGACAGTGCTTGCAACTCCAAGCTCACAGCCCTCCTCATATAAGGCACACACCCAAAAGCAGGAGTCAGGAGGCAGGGAGGATGATTTCTGTCTCTCCAAAGAGGAAGAAGGAGCCAGGTGTGGTGGCACATGCCTTTAATCCCAGCACTTGGGAGGCAGATGTAAGAGAATCACAGCCGTGAGTTTGATGCCAGCCGGGACTTGGGCTAGAGTGAAACTCTATCTCAAAAAAAAAATTTTTTTTTAAGAGGGAGAATGTACCACCCCCAAAGCACTCATAAATAGGCTGAGCATCAGTCTT
Source organism: Zapus hudsonius (assembly GCA_004024765.1). Lineage (NCBI taxonomy): Eukaryota > Metazoa > Chordata > Mammalia > Rodentia > Dipodidae > Zapus > Zapus hudsonius. The sequence continues at coordinate 4,983 of PVHP010027952.1, forward strand.
AATTTTAATTTTTTTTTGAGGTATGGTCTCACTGTAACCCAGGCTGACCTGGAATTCACTCTGTAGTCCCAGGCTGACCTTGAACTCACGGAGATCCTCCTACCTCTACCTCTCATGTATGGGGACAAAGGCGTGTGCCACCACACTTTTTTTTTTTTTAAAAGGCATGGTCTTGCTCTCTAGGCCATGCTGACCTGAAATTCACTATTCCAGGGTGGCCTTGAACTTATGACAATCCTCCTACTTCCGCCTCCCAAGTAAAGGCGTGCACCATTACACCAGGCTGATGCTAATTTCTTTATTGAAGAGATGGCTTGGGAACACTTAGGGTAAGAGAAGATCATTAGCTTCGAGTGAATTCCCAAAGAACCCACCCTGCTGAGGAAATTTTGCTTTTCTGATTAATTTTCTAGACTAGAAATTGGATTGGGAGTGGTGAAGCAGGAAATATCAACTGTGAATTTCTGCAAAAAAAAATTGTTCTCATTTCCCATGAAAGCCTCACAAATACACAGGAATGTGGGCAGGGGAATGGCTCACCTAAGGAGGTTGATGAGTGGGCTGCTGCTCAGAGTGTTTATGGGTGCCTTGAGGAAGAATGTGGGTTGTATGTTGGTGATATTGCTCATGGCAAGAACCTGGGTACCACTTCAGCAGGTGAGATGGAGCATTGGGACCCAAGATGTCTCATAGTTTAAATCGCCCAGAATCAAGCATAGTCTGAAAATAGTAAATGGAAAATTCCAGAAACAAACAATTAATAAGGTTTAAATTATAAACTGGGTGTGGTGGCGCACACCTTTAATCCCAGCACTCAGGAGGCAGAGGTAGGAGGATTGCCGTGAGTTCAAGGCCAGTCTAAGACTACAGAGTGAATTCCAGGTCAGCCTGGGCTACAGTGAGACCCTACCTCAAAAAAAAAACAAAAAAAAATTATGTGCTATTCAGAGTAGCCTGATGAAATCTTGTTCCTTCCTGCAAGTAGGGTGTGGATTCTGTCCAGTGTGTATGCACATTGTATGCTAACCTGTCTACTGGTCAGTTAGCAGCTGTCTTGGCTTATTAGATCCACTGACCCAATATGTCAGTTCATGGAACTTTTGTTTTAGTTAGTGGCCACAAAATACCATAATACTGATACCATTTGGGTGTACCAAAGAGAAGCCATAATTTGCTTCTTTTAAGGGGAAAAATGGAAGCTCTTAACTTCATAACTGGTATGCACATACAGATACTCAACTTAGGATGGAGCTATGTCCCAAAAGACTCATTGTATGCTGAGAATATTAAATGCACTTAATACACCTGACCTACTGAACATCATAGCTTAGACTATGTTAAATGTTCTAAAAACATTGGGCAAATTCATCCAACATGCAGCCCATTTTATTTTTTTTCATTTTCCTTTCTTTCTTTCTTTCTTTCTTTCTTTCTTTCTTTCTTTCTTTCTTTCTTTCTTTCTTTCTTTCTTTCTTTCTTTCTTTCTTTCTTTCTTTCTTTTTCTCTCTCTTCCTTCCTTCCTTTCTCTCTCCCTTCCTCTCTCTCTCTCTCTCTCTCTCTCTCTTTTGAGGTAGGGTCTCATGTGTATACCATACACTGATGTTTGAAGAAACACTTGCAAAATGAACACACAACCCATAAAATATGATTTAATGGAGGATCAGGAGGATGCACCCTAGTGCTTCCTGAAATGACTGTTCTCGCAGCTTTTATTCAGTTCCCGGCAGTCAGAGCTATGAGGGGGTCAGAGCATAAGACAGATCACCAGTTTGCATCAGAACAGATCAGATCAGGAGTTGTTAGGTTTATTTCATTAGGAAATCTTTGGAGAAGCTGTGAGCTCCTGCCATCAGGATGCTCCACCCAAGGTGCACAGCCTTCCATGTTCTCAGGCTCAGCTTGTGCAAAGATTACCCTGTTATCAATTTGCTTGATATCCACAGTCTCACTCTGACCTGGAACTCACTCTGTAGTCCCAGGCTGGCCTCGAACTCACAGTGATCCTCATGGCAGTGATCCTCATTGCCTCCCGAGTGCTGAGATTAAAGGTATGTGCCATCACACCCAGCTGAAGCCCAGGTTATAATAAAGTGTTGATTATCTCACGTAATTCACTGAATGCCTGTGTTCAAAACATGCAACAACACAATACACTATAGCATATCACTTGTTTATCCTCTGAGCTGAGCAGGAGCTAAACTCATTGCTGCCCTGCATCTCAGGAGAGTATCTCCTGGCATATCTCCAGCCTGGAAAATGTTCAAATTCAAGACTCAAAGTACTCTTGCTTCTGAACACTTCTTATTCTCACACTATTCTAAAGCCATTAACATGTAAGTGGAGCCATTGTAAGTCTGGGGTATCTTTATAGGAAAAATCATGTTCTACATAGAGTTTGGTACTCTCCTTGGTTTCAAGTATTCAGTGGGGTTGAGGCTTTGGACTGTATCCCAGGGGATAAAGGTGGTGGGGGAGACTGTGGCTATAGTTTAGCAGAAATAAGGTGAAATTAATGTTGACCTCTAAGTTTGTTCCCATCTATGCAGCCTAGCAAGGTGCTCAAAGCCCACTGAGGGGATCTGATTAAGCAGGAGCTGGGCATAGCTCTGTTTCAGGAATGGAAGTGTTCAGGGAGGGGTCCAGAATGAGGGAAGGGAAGATCCTGTTATTTGTCCATTTAATGGGTGAGGTGACTGAGCCCCTTTCTTATGCTGGAACCCCAGCCAGAGGCTACCCTTGAATGGTCGAGAAATTTGCATTTCAGGACTCAAACCCTGGCCTGTTCACCCCTCCTTTTCTTCCTTCTATAGCTGTCCATTGTGATCACGCACTGGCATGCACTGGGCCAGGTCCTAGGGTTAAGGGGCTTCAGACAAGGGTCCTGCCTGGATGGGACGCACTCTCCAGTGGAAGAGACAAACCATCAACATTTAATCACAGTTTCCCAAGTCCATCAGATTCCTGAAGAGACTAAAACTGGGTATGAAGATAATGAGTAACCTACCAGTGGGCATGTGGGGACGTTGAAAAGGTCGAAGGCCTCTCGGAAAAAGTGACATGGAAGTCTTGGACGGCACAAGAAGACAGCCATATAGAGAAGGTGCTGGTGAGGGAGTTGATGGCGGAGGTGGACACAGGACATGGGTATAAGAGTATATCCCCTGCATTGGAAACAGCAAATGCAAGGCCTTAGGTTTGTTCTAAAAGCAGAATATTGTGGCTAAAACAGTGTGAGCTGTGACCACCCGACAGGCAAAGGAAGATTTCCGTGCAAGGAAAGTAAGGGCTGCCGGAGGAGGGCCAGGTGGGCTGTCTCCAGGGAATGAACTTCCCATTAGTGGTAAGGTGAAACCCTGGTCCGATCCTGCCCTCCGAGAGGTGTGCGGAGCAGAAGCCAGGAGCATCCCTATCAAGTTCTGGAACACCTTTGGTCTGGCTGAAGCGCGCGTCTGTGGAGTAAGAAATCAAAGTTCCAGGCTGCCAGGCCCCAGGCTAGGGGCAGCTCTGGATGTCCCTTAGCTCCCGGGAGCGTCCCCGGAGGAGCCCCGGGTCTTTCCCCACCGCCGCGCCCGGGTCCTCCCGGAGCCTTTGTGGGCAGGTGGGCTGTTCCCTCTTTCTGTCCCCCGGGTCCTTGGGGCGCGCCTGCTCCGCCCCGCGCCTTTGTTCCGGAGGAGCCGTCTCCTCAGCGGTGGCAGCGACGCGAGTGTCCCTTCAGGACCCCCTAGCCGGTGCCCCCGCCCCCCGCCGCCCCTGCGCCCGCGCCCCCGCCTCCGCTCCCGCTGCTGCGCGGTGGACGCGCACCGGCGCCAGGACCCCGGGCTCCGGCGGGGCGCGGGCTGCGGCTGCGTGTGCGCGCTCCGGGGCCGGGACCGGGGCCGGGTGTGCGTGCGAGCGGCTGCGGGCGGCGGGCTCAGCTTTGTGCGGCCGGTGTGCGCGCGTGCGCGCCGCGGTGACGGTGCACGCGACTGGGCGGGCTGCGAGGGAACCCCGCGCCCCGGAGGAGGAGGAGGAGGCTCGGTCCCGATGGAGACCTGCGGGGTGAGCCCGCGGCACTGACTGTTGACGTTCCGTCCACGTCCGGGAGTGAGAAGGTCAGTGGCGCGGGCCGAGTGGCCGCTCCACAGCCAGCGCGCATCGGGACGCGGGTCCCGGGTGTGCCTGAGCGTGGAGCTGGGGTGGATGCCGTGAGCGCGGATGCGTGTGTGGCAAAGCCGTATCCAGGCGGGTGGCCGGCGGGAAGCGGCGTGCGGGGATCGTGCGGGCGCACTGAGCTCTGTTTGGGAGGTAGGGTGACCTCAGAAATCCCTGGCGGGTGGGACACTGTACACACACCGTGCAGAGGGGCGTGTGCGTGCGTGCCTGTGTGTGTGTGTGTGCGTATGTGTGTGTGTGTGTGTGTGTGTGTGTGTGTGATGTCGGGCAACCCCCTCTCGGAGTCTGGTTTGAGAGCTGACCGAGATGGAGGTCAGACGTGGGTGTTTACAGGTGGCGGTAGTGGGATAGAAGCCAGGAACCCCGGGAAGACCTCAAAGCTATGCAGAGTGCGCTTGTTCCCCCCCCCCCACAAGGGCATTACCCACAGCTCATCCTCACTGCTACCTGTGCCTGTTGCAGGGAGCGGAGCTAGCATGAAGGTTGTTGGCCCAGAGGCCTTCATGGACCTGTGGGGCAAGGCCAGCCTCCAGCCTGATGCTCATTTCCAGAGTCTTTGAGTGGGTGTAGCGGTGCCAGCTCCCCGACCCCCCATGGGGGTCCAAGGCATGTGTTCCGGGGAGGAAAGGGTTCTGTGTAAACTGTACTTTGGCTTTGCCACCCACACGGGTTGTACGTAGACCTGGGAGCTGGTTGGGGGCACTCTTATTTCTCCTTCACTCTTAACAAACCTGAAGGGCTTTACAAGCTGGGGGGGGGTTCCCACTCTGAATTTGGGGATCTACTTCTGTTAACTGGCCCTCATCAGAGTTGCCTTTAAAGGGAATAAAGGCTGTCCTGAGCCCTAGCACTGTGGCCTAGGGTCATCCTTTGAGCCCCATAGACCCCAGTTTCCCTAGGAGAAGAAGGCTCCCCTATCCCCCCCCCCCAGCTCCTGCTGCGAATGAGGAGTAAATAGAAAGCTTGCACAGCTGCCTGGAGATGGGGAGTGACTCAGGGCCCCTGAGGTCCTGGCAGCGATTTCCCTGGACCTAGAGGAAACTGGGTTGTCACTTCCAAGGAAGGGTGCTGGGCTGCCCAGATTCAGAGGTGGCCCGGACTTAGAGGAAACTGGGCTGTGTCACTCCCAAGGAAGGGCGTTGAGCTGCCCAAATACAGAGGTGGAGTTGCTGTCTGGGAAATCTGTTGGCTCATGCCCCTGGAAGCTGCCTCAGGTCCCTCTTGCCTTGCAAGATGTTGAGGCTTGGGAGAAAGTGGGGGGGGTGGAGAGAAGGAGGGGGAAGAAGGGGGGATGGAGGACTGTGGTGGATGCTTCTGGCAGAGGCAGATGTTAATCCTAGGTGAAGCTGGGGCATGTCTCAGGGCACTGCTGATCAGCCCAGAGTATTGAGGTAGTTCAGCGGGAGGTGGCTTCCAGAGTCCTGGGTCCTCCTGTGGCAGAGACCCTCATAGCCTTCTTTCCCATCTTTGCTTCTGGTCAAGTGTGGCTAGTTGAGTGTGGTGGTTCATGTCTATAATCTAAGCATTGAGGAGGCTGAGATAGGAGGACTAGCATAAATTTTAGGGTAGCCTGGGCCACAGAGAAACCCAGTTTCGGAAAACAAAACAAAACAAAACAAAACAAAATCTAATCAATCAAGTGTGGCTGAGTCACAGCATTAGAATGACTTGAACTTTGACTGGGGCCAGAGCTGTTGTTGGCTGCAGTGTGCACAGGCTTAACCACTCTTGGTGACACTTGATGACACTCTGTTGTCACTCAAACCTGGTTGTGAATCCCACTCCACACCCATTCCCTGTGCCCTACCCCCCAACCCCCATGCCTAGGAAAAAAAGGCTTGCCTATAGTGGTTTGCCTGGGAAGTGATCCAGGGCAGAGGCAGAGGCTACGCAGGCATGAAAGGCCAGCAATGCAACAAGCACCACTCTCCTGAGCAGCCTACCAACTGCATTTAGAACTATTCTGTTGGGGGAAAGAGACCATTAGCCGTGTCCCCCTCCCTGGACAAGGGTGGCTCCATGGCCATTAACTTCCTGTACTGCCACACTACACACAAGTGTCACCTGTAAGCTGCTGCACTGAACTGCAGGTGATGGCAGAGGTGGCAGGTGTGGGAGATGAAGCCAAGAGAGTGTGCAGTGGTCCCTTGAGTACAAGCACTCTTGCATGACCTGGGACAAGTTTCCAAAGGTTCTTGAACCTCAGTTTCCTTAACTGGATATTGTGTTTATATATTTATTTATTTGTTTATTTATTTGAGACTGGATCTTGCTTATGTAGCTAGGCTAGTCTTTTTTTCTTTTTATAAATTATATCTTTATTATCCATAATTAGATACACTGAATGAGCGAATAATGTGTTGATGTCCCCAATTTTCCGATTTCCCTCTTCCCTGTCCCCAATCTGCTGGCTATCCTCCACTGTGGGCAAGCTGGATCAGTCCATGGGGTAGGGGGGCCAGGCTAGTCTTGAACGCAACATTCTCTTATTATCTCAGTCTTCTCTGAGTGGTTGGGATTACATGTGGGCACCACTGCTCCCGGCTTTATTGAATTTTTTGAACACAACAGTGGGTATTTGGCAAAGGGCATCACCAATGGACTATTTGTGTGTAGTTGGAAGGCCCCAGGGTCTCATTCACTCCAGTGGAGGAGGAGCCTGGCTAAGAGGACCTTTAAAGCCTTTTCTTGGCTATGAAATCTGGGACTTAAGGGGCCAAACTCCTGCCCAGCTCAATGCTTCTGTGGCTGTGGCCCAGTTCCCCAGGCCCAAATGGGTCTGGTTCACAATTTGGGAATTGGAGCCAGTGATGCCCAGGAGCCCCGCAGTGGCAGAGGAGGACCAGGGAGAAATCACTTAGAAGCAAGTGCTTGAAGGAGGAGTGGATGCTGGTGTTTGGAGCTGGCAGATGGTCGTGGGCACTGGTCTGGGCCACCATCAGTTGGGAGGACAAGGCAGAAAAGATGCTTGGCGGGGAGAGAAAACTGGCAGGAGGTGGCCAAGATGCTGCAGAACAGGGCTGGAGCAAGTTTGGCAGCCATGATGCTTAGGGTCAGAGGTGTCTGGGGCATGGCACAGGCTGGGCCTTGGGGGGGGGGAAGGGGATGGACAGAGAGGCAGTAATTGAGGGTTAGCTGGGGAGCCCAAGGGTGTGAGTCAAGCAGGCTTCATATATTAGGGTCTGGCCTCCTCCAACCTCCCCTCTCTTTTTTTCCCCATGTTCCCCTGTTCCTCTCCAGCCACCACCCACTTTGACAGGGGAGGTGCCATCTGTAAACACTTAGATCCTATTATGATCAGCAGAGGGAGAAGTTGTGGATATGCCTTGGCCAAGGCCTGTTGCCATGGTACCAGGTGGCCCTCATCTCCTTGCCCTCTCCTATCTCTGAGCATCATGCCACCTGGTCCTAGAGAGGTCACACAGTAGGGTTGTATCCAAATGCCTCCTGCTGGTGCACTGGGCAGCTCAGGCTGACAAAGATCACTGCATCCATTCCTCTGTCTTTAGGGAAGGTCATAACCCAAAGAGGCTGTCTCCTTCCTGGATCAGACTGGGCTGGCTGGCTGGGCCTTGCCAGGTCTGGGTCAGCAGATGGCATCAGGTGTTGGGCTGGGCCCCTGGAGGAGTTTGATGCAGCCAGAGCCCTGCTGGTTTGTGGCTAGGAGGGAGTAACAGGCGGGCAGGCAAAGGTGGGTTTGGATCTGTGCTTGGTGCAGATTGATGTGTATACATTTCTCTGGCTCCGTGTGGTTCCTGAGCACTCCTCCTTGCCCACTGTGCTTTGTGGCTCATTCTGGGTACCTTTCCCTGAATCTGTGGGCTTGCTGCCCGCTGGGTGCTCTCCAGGGTCCTAGAGGGTGTGCCTGCTGGGTTGTTGATAGGTGATACTTTACCCCAGCAGGGTTTCTGCCTCCCAGAGTCTCTGTGAATCTTCTGCCCTGCTCAGTCCTGCCTACTCTCCAGCATTTCTTCCCCTGTCCTTCTCTCTGCCTAGAGAAAGCCACTTCTCCCCTTTGGGATATGTGGGTGTCCACTGCCTTCAGGGTGGTGCCTGGGAAGAATCAACCAGTCCAACCTAGCCTCATTCTCCTCAACTCTGAGGGGGATGGGCATAGGCCCTGAGGAGATGACTCAGGATAGTTGCAGGGGTGGGTGGAAGTGGCCTGTGTGTTGGCATACTTTGGGGAGGTGTACACTCCTGCCTCCCACTCACCTGACCCATGCTCTTGGCCTGGCACCAGTGCAGCAGAGGGCAGGCTCTTGGATCCCTGCTGTGAATACTGGTCCCCCTTAGCCTTAGCTGGTTTGGTTTCTTGGGCATGCCTCTGGGGCCATGGCCCCTGCAGAATTCAGACTAAGCGTTGGTGTTTAAGCAGCTGTTTCTGTGACAGGCTCTGGGGTCCATGCTGTACAGGTGTTAGTTCCTTTACTCTGCAACAGTCCTCACCTGTGGGATGACAATCCTAGGAGGTGGCATCCCTGTTTTTTTGTAGAGGTCACTTTTATAAGGTCATCAGCTAGGAAGTGATGGAGCTGGAATGTGAACCCAGGTCTCTTCTTGACATTGCTTGTCTTCCTTCCCCTCCTTGCATCGTCCTTCAGAGAAGCCCTCCAGGTCACCTCTGAAAACAGGGATCCTCAGCCACCTGGTCACCTTTCCATCACATTAAGCTACTAAAATATCTGCCTAATAGTTTCTCATCTCCTCACCTTCCCCCCTTCCGGAACAGGAATATGTCAGCCTATTTACCTAGATATCGTCAGAACTATCAGAGAGCCTAGAACACAGTAGAGATGCTAAACAAACAAACAAACAAACAAACAAACAAACAAACCCGTTTGATGAATGAATGGGCTAGTGGGTGGAGATGATGTGACTTCAGACCCAAGTTCTAGACCCTTCCTCTGCACTGTCTGCAGATGAGCCAGAGGTGCAGGCTCTGGATCCTGCTGGTTTCTTATTCAGGCTCTGTCATGCCTCCAGTGATTAATATTACATACGAAGCTACCCAGCAGCTTATGGCTTACAATGGTGACATTTATTTTGTCCACGAATCTGCAGTTTAGACAGGGCTCAGGGCTCAGTAGGGAACGCTCATATTCTCTCCACTGTGTTTTCAGGGTGGTTTAAGGTCTGGAGGTGGAATCACGTGCTGGTTCGATTGCTCATGTCTGGCACCTGATTTGGGGTCTCTCATGACTCCTCTCCTCACAACTCCTCCACAGCTCCTCCCTGTGTGCTGGTTTGTGCTTTTGCACAGCATGGTGGCCTGATGAAGGGGCCACGGAGAAGCTGTCTTGTTGCCATCTGCACAGACCCACGCAGGTCTGAGGGCCAGGAGCATAGACCCCGAACTCTTAGTGGAGGGGTCTCAACATTACATGACAGAAGAGCATGTGGAGGGGGGCATGGTGGCACACACCTGTAATCCCAGCACTCTGGAGCTGAAGGTAGGAGGATTAGGAGTTTGAAGCTGGGCTACAGACCCTGTCTAAATAAGCCCATGTGGATGATGGGACCATCTGTGGAAAATAGCCTGCCTCCACCTTTCACTAAGAGTGCGACCTTGAGCAAATGACTTTGTCTGGGCCCAGTTTCTCCATCTGGAAGTGGGGATGCTGTCATGATGCAGCGTGGGTCACTCCTGCAACTTCACTTCCACCTGCCCATCATCCTGGCCACCAGCGAGGCTTGCGTTAGGGTCTGTCCCCAGTTTGCCACCGTATTAATTACTTTTCCTCACACTCAGCTCCCTTTCTCCTTTTTGGTTTTTAATATTTCATTTTTGTGAGAGAGCAAGCGAGCTAGAGAGAGGGAGGGAGGGGGGAAGAGAGAGAGAGAGAGGGAGAGAGAGAAAGAGAGAGGAAGGATGAATAAGAATGGGTTTCTCAGAGCCTCCTGCCACTGCCAATGATTCAAGATGCAT
>PVHP010027953.1:0-23495 GCA_004024765.1 Zapus hudsonius
AAATTTTGTATTCCATTTTGCTGTCTACCCTATCCTAATATTATTGGCTTTTCATCTTCAAAACCTTTGAAACAAATTGATGCTTCAGAGAGATGCAGCATAGTTTTATTCTGAACTCCCCATAGCTTCTGCTACAATGTGGATAAGTGGACCCCAAGGACTCAGGTGCTACAGGCTTGGTTATTGCCTGTGGTTCATGCTTTCAGAGGTGAGGCTTAGTGGGAGGAAGTTAGGTCCTTGGGGTGAGACCTCAAAGGGGATATTGGGACCTCAGCCTCTTTTCTCTTTGCTTCCTGGCTGAGGCGAGCAGCATATTCTATAACACTTTTCATTACTGTATTCTGTCTTGTCATAGGTCCATAAGTCCAATAGGAACATACCAGTAGACCATGGACTGAAACCTTTAAAATATTGAATAAAATAAACCCTTTTCAACTTTAATTTGATTATCTCAGGTATTTTTTTACAGCAATAGGAAGCTGAATAGTAAAGCTCTCTACCTTCTTAATTTTTTTACAGCAATAGGAAGCTGAATAGTAAAGCTTCTCTATCTTCTTATGTAATCCTGGAGCAGATGTGAAGTCATTCAAGAAGTTGATCATTCCACAGGAAGACACTGGACACTTCAGGCCCCAAGTATTAGGTAAACACGTGCAAACAAAATATGATTAAAGTAGATATTTCTTTGAATTTTTCATATTGGATATTGATCAGAAAAATGCAACAAAAATTTGTTTGAGGTATTCTCCAAGAACAGGAGGGATTTAGATTAATTCCATAAAAATGTCAGAAGTCAGTGACCTTCTTAGCTCTTCTGGAAGCCAAGCCTGAGGTGAGTATTCGGTGTGTGCTACTTCTTTGAAGGACCTCTTGGGATAAGCAGAGTGAGGAAAGCAGAGTAAGGCTGGGAGCTGAGCAATGATATGGCCCTAGTGAAGTCTCACTGTGACTGGAACCAGGGAGACCTCTGGAGCCTGAGTCTACCACCGAGCTGTCCCCTTCGAGGCAAAAAGCTGACATTCTGTCACCAAGTCTGCTCCTCATGACTGAGCTGTTTGCAGAGGGAGGAGAGGTCATTTCTGCTCAACACGGCAGCTTTCTGAAGGAAGGGATCGCTCCATTCAGCACCAAATCCCTGTGGCAGCCTGGCAAGAAGAACTGGGTGGAGGGTGGGGTAACAGCAGTGTCCTCCTCAGCGACATGACAGTATTTAACTTATACACTCTCATTCTGCTGCTCTCAGTGAGAGATTGCCCAGTGTTTGCTTAGTCCTTTCAGTACATAGCACTTACTGTCAATGATCTCAGAAACGTGTCCTTAGCTGATCTTGTCATCTTGTAGCATTCTAGGTATACTTACACAAATTAAGGTGGCTACAATGTCACCAAAGCTGCTGGTTTACTCGCTAAGACATCACCGTGTGTGATTTTCTCTCCTAGGCTGTTGCTGGATATGGCCCTTGTGGACAGCCATTGGCTTTTTCTTTTGAAAATATGATTAGGATTCCTAATCATGCTTTTATATAATGTTTTGAACATATACAGTGTTATTTTCAAAAAGATTTATCTGCAGTGAAAGATCCACTCATAATGATTTACTGACACAAAGGAAAAGGAAGAAAAACTTTGTAGGTAAAATGTTCCTTTTGCATCGGTTCTTTGAATCTTGCTTCTGGCATTCCATTATGTTTTATTTTCAGAAAATGTAAATCTGTAACATACGGTTCAAAAGTAATATGGAGGGCTGGAGAGATGGCTCAGCAGTTAACAGCACTGTTTGCAAAGCCTGACAGCCTGGATTTGATTTTCCAGTACCCACACAGAGCCAAAGCCAAAGTGGTGCATGAATCTGGAGTTTGTTTGCAATGGCAAGAGTCCTTGGTGCTCTCTCTCTCTCTCTCTCTCTCTGTTTGAAAAGGAATAATAAATAAAAATTAATATGGAGAGCCTGTCAACTCACTTCCTTTGTCATTGTTACAGGCTTTTGCTCTTGAAAAGTAAATCCCAAAGGACTCTTAGGATTCCCACAAATGCCTTACTAACTTGTCACCTCATTCAGGTGACATTACTGAGGTGGCTCCCTTCCTTCCCACTTTTGATTTCCATTGTGGCCCTGCCCTGGAACAAACACCTATCAGCCCAGGGTGCTTTTTCCTGATCACAGAGTTCCAAGGAAATAACAAAAGGGCAGCCCTGGCCTTATCATTCTAGACGATTATTTAAACAGCTGCCAGAGCCCTGCAGATGCCTTGGCAGGCGTCCAATGTTGAGGAGGGGGTGCAGCACCCCCTCACAGCACCCAAGGCCATTACCAGGCAGGGAAACATCCTTTAGTGTCAAGGACTCCCAGATTATGATGCTCTTGACATCACCTTGGATGACCTGGTGCTGGGAGGTGGCCTGCATTCACACTACCCAGAACCTGCAAGTGGTTTTATGACTGCATGAGTTCATCCGAGTGCTAAGTGACCAGGAGGCAGCATGCAGATCTGCCCACGGTCTCTCTGCCTTTCCACGCTGTTCTCTCTGTGTGCTTCCCATCTCCAGGCTGAATTCGGGCACCACAGTGGGCTGTCCCTGTTGCATGGCTGGAACAGGAACTCCTCTGAACAGACACTGGAAAGTTCCGAAGAAAATTCTGAGAATTTACCATGAATGACTCCCAAAGCAACTGTTCTAATTTTCTTGTTTTAAAATCCCACTGTAAGTGGTAAATGCTGCTTTAAATATAAAGTGTCCTTTAAAAAAATCATAGCATGTTCCTTATTCCCTTGAACTATTGCCACAACACGTAAGCATGGAGTTAGTGGGACTTTGGGAAAGTAATGCACAGAATTATGGGTCCTGAGTTCTTTCTCTGAGAGCAGTGTTGGGATGCTCGCGATGCCAACCAGTCTATCTGTAAGGAAGTGGCTGTGTGGAGGATTGCGTGTGTGTTGTCATTTTCAGCGGCGGTGGTGTTTTCTGTTATTTCAAAAGAATAAAGTCTTTCCAGGTTGACAATGGTATCAAGTACTGTTTACTGCTATCGAGATCCAGATGGACATGTTTGGTTATTTTATTTTTCAACAAGAGTTCCAGGGGTTGGGGTGTTGCTCAGTTAATAGTAGAGTGCATGGTTAACATACAAAAAGCCCTGAGTTCGATTCCCAGCATTGCATGAAAGAGGCCTGGTGGCTAATGTCTGCAATCCCAGCACTTGGGAGGTGGAGGCAGGAAGGTCATAGGTTAAAGGATCAACCCCAACTATGTAACAAATTTTAAGCCAGCAAAAGAGAGAGAGAGAGAGAGAGAGAGAGAGAGAGAGAGAGAGAGAGAGAGAATCAATCAGTCCAATTTAACTCAGTGTTTTGGAAAGTCACTTCATGATGTCCTTTGGTCCTTTGGCCTAAGGAAATGTCACTTTCCCAAGTGTCCTCAGGGAAGCCCTTTGGTCCCTGTTTCCTGCAGGGAACAGCATCTGAGAGGGCTTCCTCTTCCTCTGCTCCAACTAGCCAGTGACAACTGGGAAACTAAGTGGTGTGCACAGAGTTGGCAGGAGTCCACCCAAATGGACAGCCCAGAACAGCCCCTGTTCCCATGAGCTCTTCTCGGGTTTCATGGTTCCATCAGACCAGTGAGCTTTCCCAGAGATTGTGGCATTGTCCTCGGTGTAAGAGGACCACACTGCAATCCAGGTGGGTGGGCACAGACCTCAGAGGACCTTCCAGCTTCACTGCCGCTTGGCCCCCTTTTTGAACATCCCCCAAAGGTTGATGCCTCCATGCTTAGGATATATCCTGCCCAGGTCTGAGTTCTGTGTCTTATCTAGTCATGTCTACATTTTATTCTCTGGTTCTAGGTGCACTTAAACAGACTTGTCCCAAAGTAGCTCATCATTTGTTCATTTCATGGAACAATCAATAGGTAGAAAAAGTGTGATGGGTATTAATCAGCAACATCAGCCTGGAGTAATCTATTCCTTGATTTTTTCCCCTCCCTTTAACCCATCTCTCCCCCACCCCCTTTCTCTTGGGTTCTGGGAGCTCCAAGTCAAGGCTTCACTTAAATACAGCAAAATGGACAGTGATAGGTGTTCAACCTCAGGCTGATCAAGACAGCACTCCTATGAGCCCAGAGAGCTCTGCCCCTTGCTGCCCACACGAAATCTGAGAGGAAACCGCTGTGCTGCTTTCTATCACTATAGACTAGTCCTCCTTGTTCCTGAGCTTCATATAAGTAGCTTTGTTCCCTCAATATAGTATTTTTGAGATGAGGTTTTTATAAAAGTCAAATCACAGCAGAGCGTCATTGGGCTGCTGAGCATTTCTGAGTCAATGTTGGGCTCCTGGTTGACCTGGGTCGAGAGAGGGTAACTGGCTAAGACCCTCCCTTTCTGCTTCCATGGTGGTTGGCTTGATCGTGCCCATTTTCTGAGCTTACATGATGCTTGGGAATTGAGACTATCAGGGTTGCTGCAATTCTTAATCAAAGGACCATTGCCAAGGCCAGGGACCCAGTGCCTAGAGAAGGCCTCTTAAGAGTCTTTGCAGCTACCCACTGGAGGTCTGGTCCTGCCCTCCCAACGTTTCTGCCTTGGCTCTTATGATGGGCACCTGCAGGCTTCCACTTCCTGCTTAGCCTAGGGGAATCTCCTCTCTCATCCCAAACCTAGGAACCTGCCCCTGGGTCCCTTCCTCTTCCCTTATCTAAAGCTAAGAACGGGATTGCTTTCTTCTAGTAGTTTCCCTGTGGCCTGGCCTAAACCTAGATTAAAGCACAGAGACTTTCACTGGTGGACACTCCAGTGTCCTTGAACTTTCTGAAATACAACCCCTTTCCCTACTCCTACCACACACTTGCATGTTAGCAGTTTAGATTTTGCAGGGCTGTGCAGTTCTAGTGTTCAAGCATCTGCCCTTTGAGGATAGCAGCTAGTACGATGCTGATGACAAGGCCAGAGAGGTTGGCCCACAGTGCAGGGAGACGAAGGGATGCACCAGTGCCAAGAAGCCCCTGTTTAAGACATGGCTGCTAATATCCACTGGTTAAAGAAGTCACAGAAGGTGGAACAGCTAGCACTAAAAAATTCTATAACGATGTCTTGGGCACAGAGATGAGACACTATTGAGGTCATGAGATAGGGTGGACTTTGCTACACAGAGGGCACTACATTCACATTTTGTGGATTTTCATGAATAGTCAGTTACTCTGTGTGTGCATGTGAAATGTGGTATGTTGTGTGTTTGTGTATGTGTGTTTGCGGGTGCCCTTGCCGTGCCCCATGTGCTCACCTGTGGTAGGGCCAGAGTGGAGCAAGGTGTCCTACTCCATCACTCCTCTGCCTGTTCTTATTTGAGCTGGGGTCTCTCACTGATCACAAGTCTTATGGTAGCACTGAGCTTTCTCAGGTCTCTGCTCCCCTAAGGGACTGGGGTTATCCGGTTGTTTACGTGGGTCCTGGGGATTGAATTCGAGGGGTCTCTCAGGTCCTTATGCTTCCGCAGGAAGTGCTCTTAACCACTGAGCAATCTCTCCAGCCTGTGAATTATTCTTTCATAAACAGAAGATGAAAATAAGTAACATTTAAAAATATTTTTATTTATTTGTTTTAGAGAGAGAGAGAGAGAGAGAGAGAGAGAGAGAGAGAGAGAGAGAGAGAATATGAGTATTCCTGGGCCTCTTGCCACTGCAAGCAAACTCCATATGCATGCACCACTTTGTTTATCTGGCTTTACATGGATACTGGGGAATTAAACCCAGGCCACAGGCTTTGCAAGCAAGTGTCTTTAAATTCTGAGCCATCTTCAACAGGCCACAATAAACATTTTAAAGTCTCACAAACAACCAAAAACCCTAGCACAAATATTTGCAATATTATCATCCAGATGAAGGATTCTTAATCTGAGGGTTTCGGAAAAGACTTCAGAAGTTTGGGAAGCCCCTGAAACAGCCAGCAAAATAAGAAAAAGGCAATTATTCTTCTGGACACACAGCTGCCTGTGTTAGCCCATGGTAGAATGCGGGCTCTACCATGGCTAAGTGCCACTGTGCAGCTCAGCCAGACAACTGTTCTGCGCAGCCCAGAGCTCTCACATCTTAGGACAACTGAGCCTTTCTCCTGTCCGCTTGATGCAGCTCGTTGGCTTGACTAGGGTTTTGTCAAGTGGTTTGAATGTCTCCATTCCTCCATTTTCTGTGTTCATTCCCACACATCAATCTTTATTTTTTATTTATTTATATTTTTTGCCATGTCTGTTAGAGATAGACATTTAAGATTCATTCTATATAGAAACATTCAACTGCCAATGTTTGCTATGATGACTTTTCCCCTAACATCTACTTGAAAATCCATAGTAACTTTAGGGAGAAATAACTCTGGAAGCCCTAGAAAAAGATCAGTTTGCCTTATCTGAAGGAGGCATCTAAATCCTGAATGAAATCACCAAATATTAGACACAGTCCAGGCTATGCAGGGAAAGCGAATCCAATACAGTAGCACAAACTGGCTTCCATAACAGTGCCTACTTAAAACATGTGCTGCACACTCAGAACATCTCCGTAAATGACTAATCCTTGTTTGGACCACAGGGATTTGTCACTCTTTAGGAGGCAGTTTCTAACATGTTTATGTTATTATAAGTGATGTGGAAACCACAAATGATATAAAGACACAATACTTTTCTATAACACATACTTTTTAAAAATTTGAAGTCATATGTATATATGACTTCAAATATATATATATATATATATATATAGTTTGCAAGCAGAGACACAGACACACACAGAGAAAATTGGCAGGTTAGGGTCTCATATATATATATGACTTCAAATTAAAAAATATATATATATATATATAGTTTGCAAGCAGAGACACAGAGAGAATTGGCAGGTTAGGGTCTCATATATATATATGACTTCAAATTTAATATATATATATATATATATATATATATATATATATATATATATATATATATATATATATATATATATATAGTTTGCAAGCAGAGACACAGACACACAGAGAGAGAATTGGCAGGTTAGGGTCTCTAGCTGCTGCAAACAAATGCAAGATTCATGCTCCACTTTGTGCATCTGGCTTTACGTGGGTACTGGGAAATCAAACCCAGGTCGTTAGGCTTGGCAGGCATGCGCCTTAACTACCAAGCCATCTCTCCAGCCCAGCACATACATTTTTGAAACATACCACTAAAGTGGCTCTATTTTTCTCTTTTTTTTGGAGACAGGGTCTCTCTTGTTGTTGTTCTTAGATAGGTCAGTCTAGTTGCCTGCCACTGGCCTCTGGGACTTTTCCACAGGTGCTTGGGAAATGAACCTGGGTTGGTAGGTTTATAATCCTGCGCCTTTAACTGCTTAGCTATCTCCCCAGTCTTAATGTACCTGTTTTGTCAAGGCTTCAAAGGAAAGAAATCTAAACCATGGCGATAGAGCCAAAGTTGGTGTTTTTAAAATATCTTTATTATGAATAAGTATATACATTGTATGATGAAGTCTTGTGAAGATGTCCCTGTTTCCCTCCTCTCTATCCCCTACTCACTGGGGTCCCTCTTTGTGTGCATACTGGATCTGTCCATAGGTTAGGGGGTTATTAACTGCACCAGAAACAGCCAGTTTTTCTTTTTTTCTTTTCCCATTTTGCATTGTTGCTGAGGCGGGCAATGTCTCTGGATATTCTCCCCCACCATGGCTCTTACATTCTTTCTGCCCCCTCTTCTGCTCAGTTCCCTGAGTCATAATGGGTGAGTTTTAAGTCTGCTTTATTGTTGAGATCTTAAGTATCTCTGGATCTTTGCCCTGGGTTGTGTTGGGTATCGTTGGTTTCTGTCTTCATTGACCTTTCATGGGTTCTCAGACTTGCTGTGGTGATTGGTCTCCTGTTTGTCTCATCACTTTCTTGTAGGTTTCACTTGGTCCCTTGTGAAGGCCAGGGGTGGTTTGTCTCCTGTCAGGATGTCAGCCATCATCCTAGGTCTTGTTGGTGGAATTGAGTTTTCCCCAGCTCTCTCAATGCCGTCTGAAAAATACAAACAGAATCTCCATCGGAGAGTGAGATCAATATAGGTTAAATGAGAAAATATTGCTATTTTGGCTAGCTCCTAATGGGTATAGTTGGTGTTTGATGAGTATGAGTGAAAGTCTGATTAAAAAAATAATTTAACAAAATTTAAATTTTTTTACTTGGCACTCAAAGATTTAGGCATCAGTCATTCTGGCAGCTTCGAATACAGTTTGTTTTTATTGATGCCTCTTCTCTTATGCTCAACGCTTCTTCCTTCCAACCCCCCTCTCTTCCTAATACATCCCCCCCTGTGTTACACTTCACACATGTTCTTTCCCCCTTCCCTCACTTCCTCTAGCTCATCTCTTTATACTCACATTTGATCATCATTCCACCTTCATAGGTTTGACCCACTTTGCCCCCTCTGTACACAGACATTACAAGTTAGCACCTGCACACCCAAGAGAACAAGTGGTTTTGGTTTGTTGGAGTTTGGGTCACTTCTAGGTCTTTATTTTCTTGAAAATTTCATTTTTTTCATACAACAAATGCTGGAAGGATGTGAGAAGAGACCCTTATTCACTATTGGTGGGAGTGTCATTATGGGAATTAGTATGGACATATCTCAAAAAATTAGAAATAGAACTCCTGTGGGACCTGACTATAGCACCCCCTGGCCATGTACTCGAAGGATCCCACACTCTACTACAAAGACACTTGCACATCCATGTTTACTGCTGCTTTTCTTAAAAATTAGAATCAGCCTAGATGCCCATCAACAAATAACTAATAATGGAAATGTTGTATATATACACAATGGAATTCCATACACTCCATATATCTATTTTCTTGAGGCTGCTTATATGCTTATAGTACAACAACCTTTTTTTTTTTTCTTGGTTTTTTTTTTTTTTTGAGGTTTTTGTGGTAGGGTGTCACTCTAACCCAGGTTGACCTGAAATTCACTCTGTAGTCTCAGGGTGATCCTCCTACCTCTGCCTCCTGAGTGCTGGGATTAAAGCGTACATCACCACACCTGGTACAACAACCTTTTTCTAAAAATGTTTTCTAAGTTTGTTTGGACACTGTAAATCATTTGTTTATTTTAGAGAGAGACAGAGACAGAGAGTGTTAATGGGTGTTCCAGGGCCTGCTGCTACATGGACGTCAGACACACGCCCCACTTTGTGTATCTGGCTTTTACATGGGTACTGGGGAATTGAACCTAGGCATCAGGCTTTATAAACAAAAACCTTTAACCACTGAGCCACCTTTCCAGCTCCACTCTAACCCTTTTAAATCGTAAATAATCCATAGCTAAAGAAAGCACTGAAGGATAAAATGCAAAAAAAAGTGAAAACATAAATTTCCAGTTCAATCAACATGTTAATTTGTATTTTTACCATGTTAAATGTATAGAGATCAGCTTTTAGAGAGGAGCACTTTGCTAAGTGGTTTTATTCTTCTTGAGTTCTTCATAGAGCTGGAATAATCTGGCTATGGATGAAGGAAGAATCAGAATTTGGGATGCTACAGCAAAGAACAGTCTGATGGACAAACTGAGGCAGCAAAGCTGTAGATTTTTCAGGGTCAAGAGGTAGATGAGATCGAGTGATAAGATGTAGGTTCTTTAAGATCAAGAAATAGGTGAAATACTTAGGGACAACTTTCTGCAAAGGGTGATTCAGGTGTCAGGAAGATGTAACTTCAAAGGCAGACAGAGCATCTTTCTGAAAATTCCTGGGGACTGATCGTGGGTAGTCAGTGATAACCCTCTCTGATTATTGTCCGCGTCAGATGGCCTTTAATACTTTGCATGGAGTTCTAACACAGAGTCTTATAATCTGCTAGAGTATTGACTTGGAGAATAATTTGGAATTAGAGAAGAAATTGTTGGACTTCTGCTTCAAGATACACTTTTGGAAAGAATAATAAACAGTGTAAAAAATATTGATGAACTTGGTCCTAGAAAAAGCTTCATCTCTTTCATCTCTGCTGAATTACAGGTCGTTACAAGCAACAATCCATGTGACTGAATCTTCAATAGAATCACTTTGTCTGATAACTTTGCTATTTTATGAGACAATTTTTCCAAGTGACACCAAGTAATTAAAAGATACCACAGAAAATCAATCTGCTCAGTTTATCTTTCCTCTTTCAAACTCAGAAGGACTTTATGATAACTTGCTTCTCATGTACGCCATCAGCCAACAAAAGCAAATTCTTATATTTAGATATCAAGAGTGGCCAGAATGCTTTGATAAATAATTTTGTAAATAGTTTTGTCTTTCTGGGACAGATAGTCTCCACCGCAACTACTTAATTCTGCCTTTTCAGTGCAAGAACAGTGGTAGCTAAAATGTCAATTAATGAATGATAATGTTCAGATGCAACTTGCTTATATATAAAACTGCAGCAGGGCTGGGGAGATGGATCAGTTGATAGCATGATTGCTACTAAGCATGAGTCTGGTCCCCAGGAACCATGTAAAAGTCAGGCCTGGTGATGAACGCCCGTAATCCCAGTGCTGGTAGGCCGAGACAGCAGGATCCCTGGGGATCATTGACTAGCTATTCTACCTGAATCAGCCCCAGGTTCAGTGAGAGAACTTGTCTCAAACAAACATGTACGATGATAGAGAAAGATACTCAATGTAGACTTCTAGTACTCACATCCACTCACACACATGTGTGTGCACACCAGCACACACAACACTCTACCACACCCACATGAATATACACCTGTACACATACCACAGACACACACACAAACAAAACAAAGTGAAAACACTCCAGCAGCTTATAGCCAATAGCCAAGGTTTGCAAAAGTTCCTTTAGAATCCTCTAACTGGACAATGCAGTCTTGAGGGCTCTTTAATAAAAGAGAGAGCTTGGGCTGGAGAGATGGTTCAGTGGTTAAGGCACTTGCCTCCAGTGCCTAAGGCCTTAGGTTCAATTCCCCAGGACCCACATAAGCCAGACCCACAAGGTGGTGGCCCTGGTGCTCTCTCTCTCTCTCTCTCTCTCTCTCTCTCTCTCTCTCTCTCTCTCTCTCTCTCTCTCTCGTATCTCTCTGCTTAAAAATGAATAAATAAAATATTTTAAAAAATAAAAGAGAGAGCTTGACAATGACCCATTTGGAAAAGACAAAACCTCCAAAAGAAAAACCACCAAAGAAAAAAACCAAAACATATCCAGAAGTTACGTTGATTTTATGTGAATAACATTAGTTTTGTACCCTTACTTTTCTTAAGTCACGGGAATATATTTATTTTTTTCTCAAGGGCACATTCGTAGGGCATGTCCTCAGTTTGTAAAAGCAATTATAAAGAAGGTGCTGTTGATGAAAGGGGAAAACCTCATCTCTCTCTCTCTCTCTCTCTCTCTCTCTCTCTCTCTCTCTCTCTCTCTGTAGCAACCCTCTTGTATCTCTTGGAAACTTCATGGTTTTGAGAAACTTGAGATCAGCTGCTCCTGTATGACGGCAGACATACCTTGCCTCCAGCCAGGCTTATACAATTTAGCTTGCGAGAATACAGAACACTCAGATACATTTCAATTTCAGATCAAAAGCTAATACTTTGAAAATAAGTCATTCACTATTGTTCTGACTTTAACATGTAATTGAGCAGCCTGCATTTCACTGGCTGCCTAACTTCTCTGTACCTCAGTTTTCTTATCTGTAAAAGGGAGAAATTTTAGTGTCTATATAATAGGGTTTTAGTTTTAACAAAATAATATTAATATTTTAATGAATAAGATAAGCAAGAGACCTATAACCACAGCCAATCGATCAACCCAGGATGAACCAGCAAAACAGATACCAATGATTTTAAACACAACCTCAAGCAGAAGTACAGAGGCTCCTAAGGTCTCAACAATAAAGCAGCCTTAATACTCACCCACCATGACTCAAGGAACTGAGTGGAAGAGGGGGCGGAAAGATTGTAAGAGTCATGGTGGGGGAGAATATCCAGAGACATTGCCCACCTCAGTAACAACTTGCAAAGAGGGGTGGAATCGGGTTAACTCCTAGGCTGTTCACAGCCCCCTACCCCATGGAATGATACAAACTGCCCACGGAGGAGGATATACAATTAACCAGGGGCAGGGAAGAGGGAAATAGGGGAAGTGGAGACATCAACACATTATTTTCTTATTAAGTGTATCTAATTATGGATAATAAAATAATAGAAAAGAATAAATCTGTCATGTTTAAAAATGATTTTATGAGATTTTGGTACATATATTAGATATGAGCTGATCAATACTAGTAATAGATGTGATTCTATTGATACTTGATGACTGATGTCATTGTTAAAATTGGATTGTGTCACACTCCAAATTTATCTGTGAAAGCTTTAATCCCCAATGTGAAGATGTAATTTAAGATAAATAAGGTCATGGTACTACTTATGTTCTCATAGGAAGAGCGTGAGACTCCAGGAATGAGGGGATCAGAGGAAAGGCTATGTGCAGACACAGTGAGCGGGAGGCCACCTGTGACCCCAAAAAAGAGGCCTCAGGAGAAACCAAACTTGAAAATTGGTATCTTAACTTTTTTTGTTTGTATGTTTGTTTTCTAGGAAGAGTCTCACCCTTGCCCAGGTAGACCTGGAATTCACCCTGTAGTTTCAGGCTGGCCTCAAACTCACAGTGATCCTCCTACCTCTGCCTCCTGAGTGCTGGAATTAAAGATGTGCATCACCATGCTTGGCTGTATTTTAACTTTTAAGAGCCACAGCTTTGAGAATACAAATTTTTGTTGTTCAAGGCACTCATTCTGGGGAATTCCATCATGACAGCCCTAGAACTTAATACAATAATCAGACAGGTGACTTTAGCGATGTATTTCCATGGGATAATTCAGAAATTGAGATGTTACTTTTTTTTTTTTTTTTGGTTTTTCGAGGTAGAGTCTCACTCTAGCCCAGGCTGACCTAGAATTCACTATGTAGTCTCAGGGTGGCCTTGAACTCAAGGCAATCCTCTGCCTTCCGAGTGTTGGGATTAAAGGTGTGTGCCACCATGCCCAGCGAGATGTTACTTTTTTAATAATTTTATTTTTAATAAGTATAAACTTTGTGTGTACAATTTGTGTGTTGGTACCACCATCTCCCTTCTCCCTGCCCCCATTCCACTGAGGGGAGGGCTCTCCTCAGTGAATTGCTGGAATGCTCTATGGGATTGAGGGCTCTGAGTTGTGCTAGCAGCAGACAGTTAGTGGGGTTGGGGAATGCCTCTGGATATTCTTCTCCACCATGGCTCTTACAATCTTTCTGCACCCTGTTCTGGAAAGTTCCCTGAGCCATGGTGGGTGATTATTAAGTTTGCTTTAGTGTTGAGGTCTTACTGGCCTCTGGATTTTTGCTTTGAACATTTTGAGTATCCTTGGTGTCTGTCTCCACCCTTGTGCAGGTTGTCAGGCTTTCTGTGAAAGCAACACTCTTGATCATCTCACCTCTTCCTCTGTGGTTTCAGCTGGGCCCTAGCTGCTGTGTTAGGGGTGGTTCATCTCCAGCCAGAAAGTCAGCTAAGTGTTCTAGTCTTGTTGGTGGAATTGGATTATCCACAGTTCTCGCTGCCATCTGAAAAATAAAAACAGATTCTCTAACAGAGGTTGAGATCAGCATAGGTTAAATGAGACAAGCGTTTTTAATTTGGCAAGATTATGCTGGGTGTCACTGCTCTTGGCCCAGGGTTAGTGGAAGCTTTTCCTTGGAGTCCAGATTCTTGGTCTGCATGGGAATTTGGCTTGTATCCCAGAACCAGTTATGGGTTCCTTGTCATTGAGCAGATCTCTTAGCCAATCAGGGAGCCCTTGATTACCCATCTAGGATGAGTGCCACTATTGCACAGGTGTATACATCTTGTCATGTTAGTTAATGTTGTATAGCAGTGTCCCCTGCTTTCTCCCAGCCTCGTCGGCCTATTTCCCCTGGTAGGTCATAGAGTGCCTTCCAGCACTATATGGGCTAACCACCTGGTAACCAGCTTCCTTCCAGATTCCAGCTGGGTCTCTTGATACCCTGTGGGTCTTCAGCAATGGGACCTTGTCTTTTACCTCAGGCATGCAATCAAATGCTTTGACAGAAGCCTCCCTTGTTTCAAGGACCTTATATGGCTCTCTGATCAACAGCTCAATGTAGGGAGTAACTGATTTCTGGCACTGGGAGTTGCAACCCAGAGCCAATTGAATTGGGGTTAGGTTTTATCCCACCCTCTTGAGGGCCCTTCTTACCATACAGTACCCTATATTCCTTTGGAGGGTTATATCTCTTATCATTCTAAGAGTAAGGATTCTATGGTACCAATTCATTTTGGATTTAGTTTTGTGTATATAGGCACCTGCCCCCACCTCCCATTCCCTCAACCTAACCCCTTCTGATCCTATTATCCATTTTTTTTCAGATTGCATGTCAGGTTTGTATGCTATTCAAGCTGAACCTGAGTATGAACCACAGATGAGGCACAATATGCAGCATTTGTCTTTTTGTTCTTGTGTGAGTTAATTGAGTTCATATGATCTGTTCCAAGTCCATCCACTTTCCTGCAAATTTCATTATGTCAATTTTTCCTTACTGTTAAGTAGAATTCCATTGTGTAAATGTAATACAACGTTGATATCCATTTGTCCAGTGATAGGCATCTGGGTTGATTCCAGTCCTTAGCTATTGTGAATTGAGCAGCTAGAAACATGGTTGAGCAAATGTCTCTCTATTGAAGAGAAGGGACTTTAGGATAGATGTCCAGTAGAGGAATAGCTGGGTCATTTGGTATGTTTTATTCATTATTTTTTGTTACTTAGTAGGCAGGGTCTCACTTTAGTCCAGGCTGACTTGACACTCACTCTCTAGCCCCAAACTTGCCTTGAACTCATAGTGGGTCTCTTGCCTCAGTGCGAGGATTAAAGGTATGGGCCACTATCTTCTGCTGAGATGTTATTTTAAGTAGGGGTAAAAATAATGATGCAATAATGACTTGATCTACTGATTTTTTAATAAAATGCACTTAGACATATTTCTTTTTTTTAACTTTAAGTCTTGTTCCTCTTTGATGTTTGCTCCTTGATGCATGGTAAGTTTTCATTGTTTACTTTACAGTTTTTAAATATATTTTATTTATTCACTGTCAAGCAGAGAGATGCAGAGAGAGACAGAGAGAGACAGAAAGAGAGAGAGAAAGAGAGAGAGAGAGAGAGAGAGAGAGAGAGAGAGAGAGAGAGCACCAGGGCAACCACCTTGTGGGTCTGGCTTATGTGGGTCCTGGAGAATTGAACCAGGGGCTTTAGGCACTGGAGGCAAGTGCCTTAACCCCTGAGCAATCTCTCCAGCCCTACTTTACAATTATATCATAAGATGTTTCCATTGATGGAAACAAAGTGCCTTGAGGAAGTACTGCTTTGGCCCAGAGCAATACAGTTCCAATCTGCAGATAAAGCAATGCTGCTTAGCATTAAAATCCCTCTGCTGCAAATTTCTCTTTTTCTTCTTCTTCTTCCTCTTCTGCCACTAAGATTTATGAACTTGATAACGAGTGGGTGTTCACTTTTATTTATTTATTTATTTATTTTTGGCAGCATTCATTATTCTAGCTAGACCAGGAAGTTAAAAAAAACTTCTCAATTTTCCATGTAAATGCTTATGTGCTTTGTCTTGGAATTGACTGTTTTTTCTTTTGTATTGTATATGCATTTGTGGTCTATTTCGTATCATGTCGATGCACTGGTACAGTTATTCTTTGTTATTTGTAAACACTTTGAGATCTAAATCATCTTCCATCTTCTGTAAAAATACAGTTTTGCTTTCTTCCCTTCAAAGACATTCATAAAATGCAGGGCTGGCTTCAAGAGTGTGGGAGAGGAACGAAACAAGATAAGCAGGAAGGTGACTGCAACTGCTCCTTGGGGACACCGGGTTTTACTGTGACATTCTGTTTGATTTTAGGTATATTTACAAATTTCCATATTATGGTAGGTTTGCAGTTCTCCACTCTTTCTAGTAGTAGTAATAGTATATATGCACACCCTTTGCTGATTGACTATACAGGGCCTCCACCCTGATGGGCCCTGATAAGCCTCTTCTCAGGACATCAGCCCATTCTTTATTTAGTCAATGGAATGTGGGTAGACATGATATGGGCAGTTTGCAATCAATGACTTTGCATATTGTCGTAGTCAACCACACGCTGCTGGGATGAATCTTCAAACCAGGCACAATTTGGGAGACGAAAGTGTTTATTGAAACTACAGACTGAGGGGAAGTTCCGTAACAGCAAAAGAGGCTGGCCCTCTTTCACAGGTCCAAGCAGAGAAACCCATCACCAACACCACACACACAGAACAGCAAATAGGCAGGAGGGCAAAGGAGCGAATTTCTTCTCCTTTATATAGCCATAGGGTGGGGTCTTGTAACCCTATCCCAGACTTAATGGCTTCCTGAATCTCTGGAATTTCCTTCCTGCACTGCCCACACAGGAAAGGATGTTTACTTCTAGCTTCTTTGAGCTTCCTTACATCTTGCCCCCTACTGAGAGGCTGCCTTCCTGTAAACATCCTCAGAGACCCACCCAAGATTACTTGAAAGGTCAAGTTGACATCACAACTTAACCATCACACATATGCAATTTATATGTGAAGAATATAATTATACCTGTGTTGCGGTCATCTTTCTAGTTGCTGCACAGAAAGAACCCAAACAAAAGTGGCTTGTGGAGGAATGAGTTTATTTGGCTTATAGACTCAAGGGGAGACTCCATCTTGGCTGGGAAAATGATGGCATGAGCAGAGGGGTGTACATCACCTCTGCCACAGCACTGGAAATAGCGGCAGGAAGGTGTGTCAAATACTGGCAAGGGGAAGCTAGTTTATAACCCCATAAGCCCAGCCCCCAACAACACAGCTCTAGCGAGGTTCTAATTCCTGAACTGCCGTCAGCTGAACATTGATCACTGAGAACACATTCATTCGTTTGTTTGTGGGGGACACCTGGATCAATGGTTATAACATTGTACATATTTATGGGGTGCAGCATGATGTATGCATGTGTGTGTATATATATATATATATATATGGATATGGATAAACATACAGATATATATTTATATAATATATATATATATATATATATATATATATATATATATATATATATATATATATATGTATATTCTATATACATTGTAGGATGGCCAAGTCCAGCCAATTAACCCAGAGACCTTAAATGCACTTGCATTGCTTTCTTGGCAGTCTTGCTCTTCAACCTGTGCCATGGAGAGCTGCTTACAAAAATGTGAAGCACAGCTACACTTGAATTATAATTTGAGATAAGACCCCGTCCCCACTAGCTGAAAGCAGCTGAGCCATATCCAGCATATAGGCCCATGATAGAAAAGCACTGTGTTCTTAAGCCACTGAGATCTTAGCACTGGTTGTTATGTTGTGGAGCATTGTGATGGGTCAACTGTCGATGCTGTTTGGGAAGAAATCAATCTGTGTTCAGTAGCAGATAGAGTGCAATGAGGGCTCTCTCCAGAATTCAGAGGCAGGAGCTGTGGCCTGTTTGGAATAAGAATTAGAACTGAAGCCAAAGTGAAGAGTTGAGGATATAAGATAGTCTTTCATATTCTAGAAATTGCCCATGGTTTTGTTTTCATTAGGCAGTGACTAAGGGGTTGACTGAGTGACTATGGATGGGACATCCAGTGTAGCATAGATAAGAATTATTCCACTTGGTCTAAGATAACCAAGTGTGATGGTTCTATCCCCCCCACACCCACACACTGCCCTGTTGGTGGTATTATCTGGGGCTTGTGAAAAACAATTATTTAGGCCATGAACATAGCTCTCATGAATGGATTTGTGCACTCATAAGCAAGACCCAGAGAGTCATTGCCTTTCTCCATGTGAGGTAAAGTGTGCCAAACTGAGAATTAAATTTCTGTTGTTTATAAGCTACTCAATCCGGAGTAGTTTGTTATAACAGCTCACATCGACTAGGCCACTAAGGACAGAACTCTTAGGTCCATGTTTTCAGTGAGTGCACTCCCCACCCCCTACAGTATGCCTCAAGACCTGAGGGGAAGGGAGAACTGAAGGAACACAGCCCAAAGAGAGACCAGTCATGCTCTACCCCATTCTCCCTCTCAGGGGCTGGTGGAGCTAGGTGGGATCTTGGCTGTGAGCAACTTGTATCCCCACTCTACCTCTGCTACAATGGCAGGGCTAT
This sequence comes from Zapus hudsonius, assembly GCA_004024765.1. Taxonomy (NCBI): domain Eukaryota; kingdom Metazoa; phylum Chordata; class Mammalia; order Rodentia; family Dipodidae; genus Zapus; species Zapus hudsonius. The sequence goes on from PVHP010027953.1 coordinate 18,230, forward strand.
GTTTATGCTGTTTTACAATCGAGTCTCCAGAATTTTTATTTTCTTCCCCCTTAGTTTCACTGCTCTTAGCGTCTGTCATATTGCCCTAACATTATCTTGAAACAAAGCATCTTGTGTGTGTTCATACTCTCCAAAGCAATATTCAAAATATTTCCCATGGAAGAAGAAACTGTAGGCAGATAAGAGAAAAGGAGAAGGTTGTTTAGGTTACTTGGTGAAAGGATTGAAGAAAGGCAATTTTGGCTAGATAACTTTCTATGAACTGTGAAAAGATGGAGTCAAAGGAACACATGTTTAGCCAATGCAATGGTCCCACTGAGGGCCCATCATAACATCTGAATCTGTTCACCATCAAAACGTGGGTTTAATTCAGCCCCTTCCTCATGGGCCTATGCCTTTGCTCCTCTGTTAACAAATTGAAATTCCTGAGAAACAAACCCCATTGATCTGCTCTAGGTTATAGGCTGGGCCATACAAGGTCCTTAAAGACCACTTGATGGGCCACTTTGGGTTAATGTGGGAGCATTAAGCTATGATGAGGAGGAATGTGATAATGGAATATCAGCGAGGATACTTCCCACCAAGTTAACACAGTTGGATTCATCCATGAACCTGAAAGCTGATTTATGAAGATAGAACCTTACTGAGAACTCTGACTTCTCTAAACGTTCCTGGAGATGTAAACAGCCAGGCAGGAGGTCTTTGGGATGAGAGAGAGACTGTACTGAGGCCAAGCTATGTGTTCTCAAGTCAATGCACTTCATCTCTGAGTCATTAAAAATGGCCTCTAGTCTCCACTCCTCACTCACCTTCAAGAGATCAACTCTTGGTTCTGGGCTGATCTTTCGCCTTACTTTTTCTGCTCTACTGAATGCAGGTTCAACAGGTCGTATATGCTCATTGTTTCTTAGAAGTATTTTGAATTGCATGTGAAAAAGCCAGGCTATCCTTCTGAACCATGAGAAACACCCTTTCCACTGTTAACTTTGAGGCAACCATGAGATCTGAATGAGATCACTTGAGACCAGCCACATCTCCACAGATGGGACTTGCCAACCAATGAGCACCATTTTGTGGATGCCTCAGCCATCCCAGTGGGGACCAGATGACCCATCCAACTGTTCCAATCCCAACTGCCAATTTATAAATTGGGAGTTAGCATAGTTTTGGGATAGTGTCATTAATATAATACATCACTAATACACTCGAGATACAAAAAGTTTTCTGAGCAGTATTTTCTTCTGTCTGTGGTATTTTCACTGTGTATTTTAATGTTTTCTTTTTAATCAGCAAATTCTCTAAGAGCTCTCTTTTTTTTAACTCCAGGTAAGGAGAACAGTGGGGTCAACCTGGGTCATAATAGGTATAGGGAATTTCTTTGAAATGTCACTGCTGGGTTTTGCTAGGTGTTAGGGCAGGCAATTGGGAAGTAAGGTTGGGCAGAGGAAGTTGAAACGTGGGTTAACAAGAGAAACTAGTAGTACAGGTCAAGTCAAAACAGAAGCCAGGAGTCAAGAAGTAGTGAAGGACACTTGAATACACAGCTCCATAGACAAATGTTACTGAGCAGAAGTTGCCCAAGCAAAGCCTCTTTAATGCTGTATTAGTTGCTTTCTTATTTTGGGGAAAAAATATCCAGCCATAGGCAGTTGATGGAAGTCAAGGTCTTATTTTGGCTTACAGTCTTGAGGGGCAGTTTCATCATGGTGGGGGCCACATGGCCAGAACAGACAGCTGGCCTCACATCTCATATCAGCAGAGAGGAAGCAGGACTGGGCTGTCATACCTTAAGGCCATGCCCTATTGATACATTTCCTCCAGCAAGGCTCCACCTTCTAAAGGTTCCATAAACTTCCAAAACAGTACCATCAACTGGGAATTAAGTAGTCTAGTTCATGAGGCTATGGGGGACATCTTGTATTGAAACCACCACAGTTACTGTCTCCTAAAGCGATGCTGTGTTATGGCATGAATGTTTGCTTGGCAATCGTTCTTTTAATTCTTTCTTCTAAACTCTCTGGTGTCTGCCTGTGCAGAGATGAAATGTTTTGAAAGGAGGCTGTATCTACCTGTGCTACCCAGGAACTTTCCAGGAAACTCTTCAACCAGAACACTCAGTCAAGCCCATCAATGGAGTCTGTCTGCACAGTGGCACCATCAGCAGGAAGTGCAAGTGGCATTCTCCCACTGATGAGACTGCAAACACAGACATATGCTGCCAACTGCTCGGAAGAAAACTGCCTGTGAAGCCCTTCTGTCAGAGCACATGCACGGTCCCTTGGAGAGGTGTTCTGAAGAGTCACGTGTAAGCCAGGGTCTTGGCTCTGCTTTTCAACTAAAACAAATTGTTAAAATACTCAGAATGCACCATATGCAAGAACGTAAAGTTCTTTTTGGAGCCCTCAAATAGATTCCACAGTCAGCTCCCAACCCAAGGCCCCGAGGCCCCCCACAGCTTTATTTCTCCAGTTAGGGAAGAAATTGTTCTGCAAAATATATCCATACTCCGCGTGCTGCCTGCCCTGGAATGCCCGAGCCAAATTTCTCAGAGGTATTTCCCTCCCAGTTGCAATGACAGGGCCTCAATTCCCTCACGTGAATAGTGATGCCAGAAAGATTCTACCTAGATCCAACAATGACTTGAGGATTACGGAGAATTAAAGGATGAGAAAACAAACAAAAAATGCCAAAGAGCTATACAAATATGAGGCTTCATGGAAATTGCTTTCCAAAGGAGTTCCTTCGGGAATGTAATATTTTCCTGCCAAATGATTCACTAAGCAGAATTTCCAGAGCCTAGAAACAGGGCAGTCCAAACAGTTCTTCAGATTCTGCATATACCTGAATTTGTGTGTGTGCCCATGTGTGTGTACACCTGTGTGCACAGGTTAATGGAGAACCTCAGACATCAGATATTCCTTGGGAACACTGTCCACTTTTCAGGGGGGTCAGGGTCTCTCATTGGCCTGAAAACCACCAAGTTGGCTAGGATGGCTGGCCAAGGAGCCCAGAGAGTCACTTATCTGAACTTTCCCAGTGCTGCAATTATAAGCACAATTCACCAGAGCTACTTTTACATGTTTTTTTGTGGCTTGAACTCAGTTCTTCATGGTTGTGAGGTAAGCCCTTTGACAACTGAACTAGTTCTCCAACCCATAGGTCTGAATTTTAAAAATTATAACAGGTATTAATTGTGCATATTTTTGGGATTAAATGTGATATTTTAATACATGCATACAGTGTACACTGATCAAAATCAGCCTTTATTAAGCCTACTTTCCTCTCCTTCCCAACTTCTATGAATCACTATTCTATATTTGGGTAAAATCGTATTTGAACTTCCTCACATGAGATAGAACACACACAACTTGCTCTTTTGTGTTTGGCTTATGACTTATTTCACTTAACACAGTGTCCTCCCCTTTCATTAGTTTTGCTTCATTCGTCTTTATGTCTGATCATTGTCTGTTGTGTATATTACCACATGTTCTTTGTGCATTCATCCATTGATGGGCATGTAGGTTTATTCTGTGTCTTACCCATTGTGAAAGGTGCCACAACAAACATGGCTGCCAGGTCTCTCCTTGATATGCAGGATGTGTCTTCTTTATCAGGGATCATGGCTGTATCTTCTTCATAACAAACAGCACATTGGAAGGCTGGTTAAGTCACAGCAGATCATCAGCTATGCCAGCATAAATTGGTCTGACCCACAACAAAAACTTGATTTCTTTTGAGTTGGACAATCATTGATAAAGCCCATCACTGTGGTTTGAAAGTCAGGAAGAGCTCTTGATACTGTTTCTTCCAGAGTCATCTAAGCTTCTACTATGTCTACTGGGACAGGAACAAGTAAGGCAATGTCTCTTCAGACTGCAGGTAAGAAAAGGTACTGTGGGTATGAGCATGGTCCTCGTTGTAGGCAGATGTGTGTGTGTGTGTGTGTGTGTGTGTGCACGCACGCGCGCGCATTTTTTGCTGGACATCAAATCTAGGGCTCATACATGCTAAACAGGTGTTCATTCACTGAGATATACTTTTAGCCCCTGTCCTTTGTTGAGACCAGGCATTATTCTCTGCCATCAACCCCTGAGCAGTGCCCACCCCATTCTTCATGGTCTTTTCTTGACATGAGTATCAAGACAAATCTAGGCTATTGCCTCTGACATCCATAGATATAGAAATTGACTTTTGAGTTTTTTTCTAAAGCTTTCTACAGTCATTCCTCCAACAACCCACAAAAGTCCATTCTTCTACTAGATGACCTACTTAGAGTGACAGTTCTGGCAGAAATCAAAGGAAGCTCCTGTTCCCCTTGTGCTTTCAACTAGGAAAACCCCAGGCCAGCATAAGTTGGGATCATCCTGAGATCCTGCCTCCACAGACCTTGTTGAGAACAGATCAGATGCTCCCGACTGCACAGCTGTCAGTGGTCCTCGGCAAGGATGGCTACAGGACGGGCAGCCATCCTTTGCTGCTGACTATAAGTCCTCCTCCATCAGTTCTCTCACAGCACATGCAAACAACTAGCCATTTGGATTGAACTTGCTTTATACTTCCCTTCACTGCTTCTGCCCTTGTTTTTGTTCTGTGGGAAAATGAAGCATTATATTTACAAGAGAAGCTACAGTCAAAGAGGTATATAATTCAGAGGCTTCCAGAGAGTTGCTGGAGTTACATGGCTCTGTCCTAATTATTTCCCTCTTGGGCTCCAATTATATGTGAGGAACTTTCCAGCACTTCACCAATTCATCATCTTCAAATTCCCATGGATTATAAAAACCAAAGGGCCTGATCCCAAAGCTTAAGATTGCTACACTGCCAGCAGAGGCTTAAAGGATTAGATCTGGGGAGGCCAGAGAGGATAGTTTCTGTCTTAAGTGGGTAAATAATAGCCTCAAATTTGGCTGACGTTCTCTTGCTGGAAAATCATCTCCCTTTTCTCCTCATTATCAACAGGACTATAGAATTTTTTTCTTAAATGGTATCATGAGCTCTATACACAAAACAAGGGCCACTGGAAAACAAAGTGATTATTTCTGTAATATGAATGGCCACTTTGTGGTAGTGTTTTTCTGGGTTTCGATTTCCATATTTTATCCTCATTTTCTCTCTCTCTCTCTCTCTCTCTCTCTCTCTCTCTCTCTCTCTCTCTCTCTCTCTCTCTCTCCCTCCTTCTTTCCCTCCCTCCCTCCCTTCCTCCCTCCCTCCCTCTTACTGAGGGTTCAACACAAAGCTTCTTGTATGATGGGCAAGTGTCTTATGA
>PVHP010027954.1:0-23501 GCA_004024765.1 Zapus hudsonius
GAGAGAGAGAGAGAGAGAGAGAGAGAGAGAGAGAGAGAGAGAGAGAGAGAGAGAGAACACCAGGGCCACTACCTTGTGGGTCTGGTTTATGTGGGACCTGGGGAATTGAACCCGGGGCCTTAGGCACTGGAGGCAAGTGCCTAAACCGCTGAGCCATCTCTCCAGCCCTTATTTTTAAAAATTTTATTGGAGAGAAGAAGACACTCAGAGAGAATGGGTGTACCAGGGCTTCTAGCCACTGCTAACAAACTCCAGACACATGCATCACTTTGTGCATCTGGCTTTATGTGAGTCCTGGGGAATCAAACTCAGGTCCTTCCGCTTTGCAGGCAAATGTCTTAACTGCTAAGCCATCTCTCGAGCCCTGAATTAAATTTAAAAAAATATTTTATTTATTCATTTTCAAGTGGGGGGGGGCAACAGGGCCACCACCTTGTGGGTCTGGCTTATGTGGGTATTGGGGAATTGAACCTGGGGCCTTAGGCACTGGAGGCAAGTGCCTTAACCACTGAGCAATGTCTCCAGCCCCAAAATTTTGAAATATTGGAAAAACTCATTCATTAAAAGGAGAGGTAGATTACCTAAGAACTATGTACTCAGTGGAGTTCAGAAACCCAAAGAGTTTCTAGCAGCAGAAGCAAAGAGTGTCTGTTTCTGTATTTTCAGGGATACAAGCAGCAGTGAAAGTGGAGACAGTTCTGATTCTTCTGATGATGAGTTAATTGGGCCTCCTTTACCCCCTAAAATGGCAGTGGAACCAGTTAATACTGTGGATGAAGATATTCTTGGTCCTCTACCTCCACCTCTTCATGAAGAAGGAGAAGATGATGACGATGAATTAGAAGATGAAGGAGATGATGATGTAAGTATTCCATGCCAATTTAAAATTCAAGGGAGTAATGTTTTTAAATAACTATTAATTGAGAGTAAATGAAAAAAAAATGGGAAAAATCTGGCAGCCTTGTTTGAAAGAGTTACTCAGAAAGAATGAAACAGAACTCACAAGTAATAACTAGAGGACAGAATCAATGTGTTAAAAAGAAGTTAATGGGCTGGAGAGATGGGTCAGTGGTTAAGGAGCTTGCCTCCAGAGCCTAAGGACCCGGGTTCAATTCCCTAGTACCCACATAAGCCAAATGCACAAAGTGACGCATCTAGAGTTCGTTTGTAGTGGCTGGAGGCCATGGTGTACCCATGCTCTCCTCTCTTCTCTCTCTCTCTCTCTCTCTCTCTCTCTCTGTATGTCTCTGCTTAAAAATAAATAAATGAAATATTTTTAAAAAAAATACATAAAAAGAAGTTACTAAAACTAAGTAGGAACTGGGAAGGTTCTCCATGGACAAAATCCTGGCTGTGCAAGAATGAGAACCTGAGGTTGGATACCAGCACCTCACAGAAAGCCAGACATGGTGGCACACATCTGTAATTCCAGGATGCCTATGGCAGTTTAAGAGTTGGAGACAGGAGAATCTCTTAAAGTTTGTGGGCCAGCCAGCATGGTGTACACAGTGACCCTGCCTCAAACAAGGTGAGGACCAACACTCAAGGTTGTTCTCTGACATCCACACATGTACTGTGACACATGCATGCCACCACTCACACATACAAGAACACATTCACATATATTATACACACATACTCACAAAGATGCATAAATCAACATAAAAGCACAAAAAAATCCACACGAAAATTAACAAAACAAAATTTTGAAAATAAAAATCTAAATCTGGAGCCAGGGGTAGTATTGTACCACCTTTAGTTCCAGCACTCTGGAGTCTGAGGTAGGATTACAGTGAGTTGAAGGCCAGCCTGGGGTGGCTATCTAGAGAATAGATGGATAAGTCAGCTTGGGATAGAGTGAGACCCTCTTGAAAAATATTTTTTAAGTTTCAGCCTGATGTGGTGGCACATGCCTTTAATCCCAGCACTCTGGAGGCAGAGGTAGGAGGGTCACCATGAGTTTGAGGCCACCCTGAAACTACATAGTGAATTTCAGGTCAGCCTGGGCTAGAGCGAGACCCAATTTTGAAAAACTAAACCAAACCAAAAAAATTTTATCTCCCCAGAAAGCTCCTGCCTAAACTGCCAGTCTGAATAACTTGGTTGCTGCTGCTCCTGGGAGCAGGGGCAAGGGAATCAAAGAGGACTGTTGTAATGTATATAAAAAATAAATAAACCTTGATTACTTGCTCACTCAAAAAATATATGTTGGAAAAAAGATAGCCTCTTTAACAAATACTGCTGGGGAAACTGTATATCCATGTATTGAAGAATGAAATTAGATCTCTCTCAGCCAGTACAAAAATCAGCTCCAAATGAATCAGAGACCTTATGTCAGATATTATGATGCTTCTAGAGGAAAACTGATGAAACACATTAAGATTCAGGCACAGGCTGTGACTTTCTGAATAGGACCCCGACAGATCAGGTTATAGCAAGAATGGATAAATGATACTCTGAAATCAAAAAGCTTCTGCATAGCAAAGGAAACAGTTAAGACAGCCTACAGGATGTAAGGATGAGCCCTATTGTTGGCCAGAATTGATTCAAGCTAGGTAGGTAAGGATCCTCTTCACTCATGTGTGCTCCTTCCCACGCTGTGCTTGATCAAAGGGGACAGCCTTCCTCAATAGAAGATGAGTGTTCTTTGGTCAAGGGTCTGTGTATGAGTAGCTATGCTAGACCCTCCAAACAAGCTCTCAAGATATAGGGAGATGGGTCAGTGGTTAAAGGCAGTTGCTTGTAAAGCCTGTCGCCCTGGGTTCAATTCCACAACACCCATGTAAAACCAGATCGGACACAAAAAGTGATGTATGTATCTGGTGTTTGTCTTCAGCATCACCCCACACTTATAAACAGTATTTTTAAAAAAGTTTAGAGAATGGGAGAGAATCTTTGCCAGCTATTCATACAAAATGTATAAAGAACTCAAAAATTAAACACAAAAATAGCAAATAATCTGATAAGTGTAAAAATGAACTGACTAAACAGTTTTCCAAAGAAGCACAAATGATCAATAAATACATTAAAGATGTTCAAAACCTAGGTTGACTGTTCTGTAGTTCTTGGTCTTGAACCTAGGGCCTTGTGCATGCTAGCTAAGTACTTTACTACTGAGCTATAGTCCCATCCCTGTTCAGCATCTTCAGCCATCAAGGAAATGCAGAACACCAAAATTCTGTTGAGGTTCTATTTCATTCTGATTGGGACAGTGAACACAGAAAACAGACCCATATAAAAATGCTATCACTTGGGTTTGAAGAGAAAGGACCCCTTATACACTGTTTTTGGTAATGTAAGTTAGTCAGCCTCCATGGAAGTCTCTGTGGAGGGTCCTCACAAAACTATAAATAGAATTACCATGTGAATGAGAATGAACTATGCTGTATCACTCCTGAGTATGTGCAGCAGAGAGCACATACTCAGGAGGAGGGGAAGGGGGAGGGGGAGAAGAGAGATGGCACCTCAGGGCCTCCAGCTGCTGAAATCAGTACCTATGTCAAGCCTGATGCACCTGGAGTTCATTTGTAGAGTCAAGAGGCCCTGTTATGCCTCTTCTCTTTCCCTCCTCTGCCCTCTCAAATATTAAAAAAAAAATTCTGTCAATGTTTGTTAATTTTTTTGGAGGTAGAGTCTCGCTCTAGCCCAGTCTGACCTGGGATTCACTTCGTAGTCCCAGTCTGGCCTCAAACTCAAGACCATCTTCCTAACTCTGCCTACCAAGTGCTGGGAGTAAAGACGTGCACCACCATGCCAGGCAATGTTATCTATTTATTTATTTATTTATTTATTTATTTATTTATTTATTTATTTGAGGCAGGCTCTCACTCTGGCCCAGGCTGACCTGGAATTCACAATTCACTTTGTAGTCCCAGGCTGGTCTCAAAATCACTATTTAGAGTGATTGCCTAGCATACATTATGTCTCAGAAACATTTTCTCTCTCTCTCTCTCTCTCTCTCTCTCTCTCTCTCTCTCTCTCTCTCTCTGTCTTTCCCCTCCCCTCTCTGAGTGCTGGTGGGATCATGAGTTTGAGACCAGTCTGGACAACATAGTGAGAGGCTGTTTGAAACAACAAAACAAAAGACATTTTGTGGATAGTAATAGACTTCAGACTTAGGATTGGGGTACTGTATCAGCATGCATGAATTTCATTTGTGTTCTTTCATGTATCTAGTTTTGTGGCTTTTTAACTTTTCTTTAGAAATGAACTGCAGGGCTGGAGAGATGGCTCAGCGGTTAAGGCACTTGCCTCCAGTGCCTAAGGCTCTGTGTTCAACTCCCCAGGACCCACATAAGTCAGACCCACAAGGTGATAGCCCTGGTGTTCTTTCTCTCTCTCTCTCTCTCTCTCTCTCTCTCTCTCTCTCTCCCTCCCTCCCTCCCTCCCTCCCTATCTCTGCTTGAAAATGAATAAATAATAAATAAAATATTAAAAAAAAAAGATTTCAGTCAGGCTTGACTATGTGTCCATGCCATTTGCATAGAGAATCATTGAAATACCTGTATGAGAAATGAAGGCAGGGAAACTGCCTTATTGTTTGTTTTATAGAATATCCAGTAAGAGTTTTTTGTTTGTGGTTTATTTGTTTTTGGTTTTTTGAGGTGGGGTCTCACTCTAGCCCAGGCTGACCTGGAATTCACTATGTAGTCTCAGGGTGGCCTTGAACTCATGGCAATCCCCTACCTCTGGATCCCCTACCTCTGGGACCTTTTTTTTTTTTTTTTTTTTTTTTTTGAGACTGTGTCTCACTCTAGACCAGATTGACCTGAAACTCATTTTGTAGATTTCAGCTTTCACCCAACTCACAGTGATCTCTGTACCTTAGCCTCTCAAGTGCTGGGACTAAATGTGTGAGCTACCAAGCCATGCCTTCAGTAAGAGATTTTATGAGAGAATGTGTATTTAAAAATTTTCACTTTATGGGCTGGAGAGATGGCTCAGTGGTTAAGGCACTTGCCTGCTGAGCCACCCTAGTTCATTTCCTCAGTACCCTCATAAAGTCAGATGCACAAGGGGTACATTCGTCTGGAGTTCATTTTTAGTGGCTAGAGACCCTGGTGTACCCTTCTATCTGTCCCCCTCTCTTGTAAATAAATAAATAAAATATTTAAAAAAATTCACTTTATGGAAAGTGCCACTTTAGTGAAACAGGTTATATCAGTAAACAAAGTAAAGAATTTCCCTCAGTAGGGTTTATGATTATCATTTTAAAGGATATTTTATTTATTTATTTGAGAGAGAGTGAGAGAAAGAGGCAGATAAAGAGAGAGAATGGGCATGCCAGGACCTCCAGCCACTGCAAATGAACTTGAGGTACATGTGCCACCTTGTACACCTGGCTTTATATGGGTACTGGGGAAGTGAACTCAGGTCCTTCTGCTTTTCAGGCAAACACCTTAACCACCAACCCATCTCTCCAACCCAATTATCATTTTTTAAAGAGGTTTTATATCCGCACTTATTATTTCCACAACTAACATATAATTTGTTTCCCAATTATTACTGGTTTTCTCAGTAATTTAGAATATTTTTTCATAGGCCCATCTACTCTTTATCAGAAGAGGCTAATATAGAAGACATGAGTGGCAAGGGTATCAGACTTGGCTAACTTTTTTTGCCCATTAAATTTCTCGCCACAAGGACTAATACAGACAGCCCACGGAGGAGGATATACAACTGATCAGGGATGGGGAGGGGGGGAATTGGGGAATTCGGGATAATAACGCATGGTTTGCCCACTAAATAATGTAACTCATTATGGACAATAAATATATTTTAAAAAAAAATTTCTCTAACAAAAGAGCCTGCTGGTTTTGATGCCGGCGAGCACTCAGAGCTTCTTTCCTGTCCCCCTGGTTTCTGCTGATTAAAGTTCTGTCCAGACTTTAAGGACCATTTCAGATGTGATTTCTTCCCAACAGCCTCTCCTGCTGCCACCTGCTAGTTCCCAGGCTTGGGTTGTGCCTTGTCTTCCTAGTGAATCCATTATCTTTTTTTTTCTACGTTGCCTCCCTATCACAATCATATGTAATGACCCCAAATACCAGGAGGAAAGGCCTGGTAAGTTTTGAAAATTCCTGGGTCCTTAGTGCAGTGTTGTATAAATAGTATGCATAGAGATAATATTTGTCAGTGGAATTGAATGTTTTGTTTTTTATAGTAGAAATGTTAATTTTATGACATGTGAGTAAAAACATATACATCACAGTAGAAGTCAAGACAACAGAGGAAACGAGAGCATAGATATGTAAGTAAGCATTGATTTCTGTAACCCTCGGTACATATGCCTTATCTTAACATACAGTGCATTTGCATTTTATGAGAGCCACCGTAAGATATAATGAGACTGATTATGTAAGTCATAGATTATTATTTCTTGCCTTATTACTTATGATAGGCTCCCCTGTATAGAGGTCAGAGGAGTTGTCTGTGCTCTACCTTGTTTGAGTCACAGTGTCTTGCTGCTGTGCTTGAGAGCCTGGCCCACAAGCGGAATCTTTATGTGAGTGGTAGGCAATTGAACCCATGCTGGCAGGTTTGCAAGCAGGTACCTTTAGTTGTTGACCCATCTACTCAGCCCCTATCCAGCTCTCCTAAGAATATGCATATTACTTTCATTTACTGGCGAGTACTTGTATTTAGTGTTATTAAGTTTCTGCATTGGAAATGTTAATATAGTAATTTTTTTCATGACAAAGTTTCTTTGTACTCATTTGAATTCAATTCCTTGTCTGAAGTGGTAGTAAATTTGTTCTTTTAAATAGGATTCAAAGGTTTATTTTTATTCTGGGAACTGAATAAGCAGACAAAATTTCAGATGGGAAACTTCAGGGCGATGAAATGAAAAATAAAATTTTAAAAAATAATTTAAAATATTTTTATTTATTTGCAAGTAGAGAGACAGAGACAGAGACAGAGAGTGTGAATGAGAATGAATGATCATGGGCACACCAGAGCCTCTTGCCACTGCACACAAACTGCAGATACATGTGCCAGTTTGTGCATCTGGCTTTATGTGAATACTGAGGAATTGAACCCAGGCAGTCAGGCTTTGCAATCAAGTGCCTTTAACTGCTGAATCATTTCTTCAACCCTGGAAAATAATTTTTTGGCTATTCTTAATTGCACATAATCTTATTCTTTTAAAGTGACACAGGAGACCATAGAATTATTGAAGATTTTCATCATCATTGCAGTCCTGTTTCAGATTACTACAGAAAATTGAAGTTTGAATTTTATTACTGTAACTAAAGGCTAGTTGTAACAGTGACTTTTTAGTTGTCAGCACCTGTTTTCATGAACTTTGCCTGACTCCCTGGCTGGCACGTTCTGTGGCAGAATATCCAAGTTTGGGCCACCACCGTGCTCTATCTTCTGGTCTGAAGCTCTTTATCCAGTTGGCCTTGGTCACTGCCAACCACCTGCATCAGTCAGTCTCTTTTTCTCATACACAGGGAGAGGGTAAAGAATTAAAAGTGGGTAAAAATTCTCTAAGTCTTCCAGAGTTGACATGATAATAAAATGATTCATAGGGTTGTCATTTACTAAACACTCAAAATTTCTGGGTTTTAGGCTGGGCGTGATGGCGTATGCCTTTAGTAGATTCCTTCACTCAAGAGGCTGAGGTAGGAGGATCATTGTGAGTTCAAGTCCAGCCTGGAGCTACAGAGTTCCAGGTCAGCCTAGGCTACTTTGAAACCCTCCCCCCCCCAAAAAAAAAAATCTGAGTTTTATCATTGTTTTCACCACCACTAAGAATTGATCAATTTTATTTGAGGCTGACTTGGAGAGTTTCTTTTTTTAAAACAATGTGGGAAACTATTAATTTTTAACTTCAAAGGAGAATTAATACTATTTAAAACACCAATATTACACCTGCAAGGTTCTGTCAGTAGAGGATGCTAAAAGCTCTTCCAAAACCCAGTGAATGTGAATTCCACAATGCTGATCTGTCAAGGTCTTCATTCTTTAAAATGGGCGCTAGGGGGAAGTAGAGATTGTGGCATGAATCTATTTCCATCCCGATTGTCTTCTGTCAATGGTAGAAATTTAAAAATAAATAGTAGGAAAAAAAAGAAAAAAAAGAAAAGTATCAGCGAGAAACAAATTTTTCTTTGAGCTGAAGTCCTGCTGTGTGGTTAAGTCTAGTCTTGGGCCTGGGATTCTTTGCCTCCCTCCTAAGCACTAAGGATGGCAGGTGTGTGCCATTGTGCCTGGTTGATAATCTTTGATAAATCATGTCTTCTGCAAATTGGGGGAAATAAGGTACTGATTAAGGTTAATAGTGGAACAATTACCTTTATGTTATTTTGTGATTTGAAAACATTACAACAATTATGCTTAAATTTTAAAGCTTTTAAAGTAATTGATTACTGTAGAGGATAAGAGTTGCCAGCAGGAATTCTACATAAAGGCACTTCATAATTTAATATTCAAAACCAGGCACAGTTATGGGAGGAAGGGATTTATTGAAGTTATAGATCCCCTTTCACAGGTCCAAGCAGAGAGAGAAACCCATCATCAGCAACTCCAAAAGCAAGCAAATACACTCCAATTCCCAAACCACAGGAATGAACTCCAGGCTTGAGTTCAGACTGCTCTTTGCATACATAGACAGAATTCTAGATTCATCCCCAGAAACACCTTAGGATTGGACCCTAGGATCTGGCCAAGGTGACACTCCTCCAGTGAGGAGGTTGGACAAATTACAAACTTTAACAAACTACTGTATCTATTGGGGGACATTGTTCAAACTACCACAATCAGTATAATCCAAAGGCTACCTCAATTAGTCTCACCCAAATTTAAAAAAACAAAACAAAACAAAACACCCCATATCTGGCTGGGTGAGGTAGGAGGATCACTGATCACTGTGAGTTTTTATTTTTAAATTTTTATTTATTCATTTGCTACCTGAGATTATATAGTGAATTTCAGGTCAGCCTGAGCTAAAGCTAGACCCTAACTTGGAAAACCAAAAAAAAAAAAAAAAAAAAAAAAGCATCCTAGATCCTGTCACTTCCCTTAAGAAATCCAGGCTCCTTGCCTCTGCCCCTCAGGCCTTGCATGAGTTGATTTCTACAATTTTATTTTGACATTATCCCCCTTCAACTTCTTGTCTTTTTCACACCTCTCTAGTTACACTGACCTTTCTGCTTTTTTTTTTTTGAGCAAGTATTCTTATTTTCATGTGGCACCCTTACATTATTCTTTCTTTTGTGTGGATTGGTGTCCAAAGCTCTAAGTGTCTCTCTGGATTCATTGGCTCTTTTCTCCCATGCTGTAGTCTCTCAGCAATTCACCCACTGCTTTTCCTGCTACTGCTTTATGGTGCTTACCATTATCTGATAAGCTTGACTCTCCTCCTCAGGATGTATGCTTCATGAGGGCATTCAGGTGGTCTCTTTTTTAAATAAACTTTTATTCATTTGCATATGTGTGTGCATGTGCATGCCAGGGCCTCTTTCTGCTGCATTTAATGCCTCTCTGACTTTACTTGTGAAAATTGAAGCCAGGCCTACAGGCTTTGCAAGCAAGTGTCTTTAACCACTGAGCCATCTCCCTAGCCACCAGTGGCTGTATAGGGACTGACACATGTAGGTACTTAAGAAATATTTATTGAATGGATGAGTGGCTGATCTTGACTATGGACATAGTTCTAACTTTTCTCTCTATTTCATTAAATCAGTCAGATTCTTAACTGGCTACTATTTTGCTTTTGACATTCATGAGACGTATGCCACCCTCACATTACCACCCTCACATGACAAATGCTTTAGTCATATTTTAGCTCCCATTAACAGGTGAGCTTTTTTATCTGCTTGAGTCTTAGATTCTGTCTCTGAGCATTGGTTTTTATTTTGTTCTACATTTTGTGAACTGCTTTGTAAATGGCTACTATTAATAGAAATAATTTTCATTCTTACTTTCTTCCCTTTCTTTTTTGAAGCAGGGTCTCATTCTAGCCTAGGTTTACCTGGAATTTACTCTATAGATCAGGCTGGCCTCAATCTCACTGTGATCCTCCTACCTCAGCTGGTAGTATAGGTGTGAACCATCACACCCATGTGGGTATTTTAATGTGTAAACATTCAACATTATACTGTCATGAACATGTCAGGATGATATGTGTGTAAATTGTAAATCTTGCTAATGTAAATATTACTGAGTGTGAACATGATGTTAAAGAAGTTCTGCACTTCACCCAAAGCCATTGTCAAATGAGGATCTGATTGAATCAGACAAGCTCCTAGTTGAAAAAGAGAAAATCGACAAGAGTGAAAAATGATTTGAAGACACAGGATTAAGAGGCTTTGGAAAAAATAGATGAAGTTCTTGAATTGTTTTATTCTTCAAAAGTTGCCTTTTAGCCTGGCATGATGGCACGTGCCTATATTCCCAGTATTTATGTTTTCATACAGAGTAGTCTGGGCTTTGTGAGACCTTTTCTCAAAATCCAACACAAAATAAAAACCAAAGACAAATAAACAAAACAGCCTTCTAAACAATAGTCCTGCCAAAGTCAACCCTCTAAAATTTGGGTTGACATATAAAAATGTCTTACTTTTCATAAAATAATTCTTTGTAGATTCTAACATTTAGTAAATATTTGTGTCAGTTATGACTTGCATTTTGTTAAAGATAAATAAGTATATGTTATTTAAGATATTTTTATTTATGAAGGAGAATGAGAGAGCACACTTGCATGGGCACCCTAGGGCCTCTTGCTACTGCAAATGCACCACTTTGTGCATCTGGCTTCATGTGGGTACTGGGGAATTGAACTCTGGTTGCTAGGCTTTGTAGGCAAGCACCTTAACTGCTGAGCCATCTCTTCAGCCCCAGACTTACACTTAAAAAAATGTTTAGAGGCAAGTTAGGAAGAATTCATTTATTGATAAACTTCCACTTCATACCAATGGTTTTATTTACACAGAAAGAACACACAGATGTCTATTATAAATATGCCAGAGATATCTCCACATTTTAGAACATCATTCAGTCTAAAAGCCCACACATAAGGCTTTATTTCAATAAGTTTCTTGTTTTTCTTTGTACAAAGTGTTTCCCTAGCAAGTGCATTATCATAATATTTTCAGTTTAAAATCTATTTGATATGTTGGAGAAAGGTGCATTGTAAATTTTTTTCCTTGCAAACCCAAAAGGCTACAATGGCAGTCATCTTCCTGAAGAAGTAAATCATAGATGGCTGCAAGGTCATTTATTTTTCTTGACAGCATGTTAAACACTTTGGTAGGAAGGTACTACTAGCAGATTGAAAGTACTATTACTGTATCGTGGATTGAGGGTTTTTTATGCTTGAGATTAGTTAAAAACTTGTTCCTTTGTAAGTAGGTACCATGAGCTAAAGTTAACATACTCTTATTTTTCCTGCCATTAACCGTTCATAAATACCTGGCCCTAACCAAAAGAAAAATTTAATATTTGTAACATGTAATTGACTTACTATATATATATATATATCTCAAAAGATTTCTACCCATGTGAAAAAAATTTAAGGTTGTAGTTTATACCAAGAATTGCCTGGGCGATTTTCACAAAATATTTAGTAAACATCACCCCAAACCCTGAATGCAATTTAATAAATAGTCTATAATATAGCTTTTAAGAGTATGTGTACCTGTGCTTTTTTCTTTAAAAAACAAAGACCAGTATTTTCATACCACTCTTCTCATGTACAGTGTTGGTGTGGATGGATGAAGTAGCTATTACCAACCACTAAGAGCACATTGATTTATCGAAGCTCTGCTTCACAGTGGATCTTGATCTCAATGAAGTGTTCCACTTGAGGGATGCATCTGAACTGCTATTGCTGTGTTTGCAAACTAAGGGAAATTTAGGTCATCGTTGGATCTTTTAAAGCTCAAAGAATTGGCCATTGCTACCAAGTCTTACCAAGTTTTAAATTTAGGCAATCATAATTCATGTTTCAGGTTTAAGTGTGAATAAGAGTATTTTAATTTTTGTCACACTGGGCCATGTGGCCCTGGAGTGGAAGGGCTATGTAACACAGTGTGTACCCCAGATCTTCTGTCATCTTTTCAGATCCTTTTGTGCATCCAGCATTCTTATTAACATGGCCATGTCTACTGAGATATTTTTAAACTATAAACTGATGGTAGGATACAGTGATTATCTACTTTCACTTTTTTATTAATTTAATTAATTTATTTGCAAGCAGAGACAGAGATGAGAGAGAAAGAGAGAGAGAATGGGCACACCAGAGCCTCTAGCTTCTGTAAATGAACTCCAGACTCATGCGCTACTTTGTGCATCAGGCCTTACGTGGATACTGGGGAATCAAACCCAGGTCATTGGGTTTTGCAGGAAAGCACCTTAACCTCTGAGCCATCTTTCCAGCCCCCAAACTTGCACTTTTGAAACACTTTTTCACACGTTTCTTTCGGTTTATTATTACTACTTTTAAACATGTAAAGATTTAAAAACTTGACTTTTCATCTTTTGCATGTGCATGTGTTGTGTGTGTTCATATGTTGTATGTGTGGGGAAACGTGTTTGCAGACATGTGCACTTGTATGTATGTGCATGTGGAGGTCAGAGGACAACGTCAAGTGACATCCTCAGGAACAATGTCCACACCTCTGAGACGGAGTTTTTCATTGTCTTGGAGCTCACCAATTATGTTAGTCCAGATGGATGGAAAGCTCCATGGACCAGCCTGTTTCCTCCTCAATGCTGGGATTATAGACACTTGCCACCACACCTGACATTTACTTGGGTACTGGGGATCCAACTCAGGTCTTTATTACTTGCTAGGCAACCACCTTTCCCATGAGCCACCTTCTCATCTCAAAAGTTGACATTTCCTAGTTTTAGAACTATTGACATTTTAGTCCACATACATTTCAGTTGTGAGGGGCATCTTGTTCATTAATGATTATTTGGAGATATTTGCATCTTTCCAGCTGTGATTGTTAAAAATGTCTCCAGACCTTGACAGATAACTTTTGCAAACACCTGAGATAAGGCTACATAACTAACAAATAGGAGAGTCAGGATTTGAACTCAGGCTTTATACTCCAAATTCTGTACGCATAGGAGAGTATATGTGCTCTTATCATTCTTTTTCCTTGCTTTCCTTTCCACTACACAGTGTTCTGTTCAATGCTGAGTCAATCACAGGTCCTGACTCAGGAATGCTGGAAGAATATCTACATTGTCACAAGTCAGCCTAATGTAACACTTTTGGGAGAAGTATCATCTCAGAAGCATCTCTTGAGGCCTAAGGACCTGGGTTCAATTCCCAAGTACCCGCATAAGCCAGATGCTCAAAGTGGTGCTTTTGGAAAGGCCTCTTTTTGGGGTCTATATGAATTAGAATTGAAGGTGAGGTGGAAAATAATAGCTGTGCCCCAACAGACAGTCTTTCTTCCTCTGTACAAAAAGAACTGGCCAGAGCTTCCCAAAATAAAGAGGAAAGTTGGGGTCAAGGGCAGTTAGAGGTTGGGAACATATTGGAGGTGACATTGGAATCAATTTTATCTTCTTCCTCTCCCCCAATTATCTTTACTTTAATCAGTATCAGAGGACTGACGAACTGGCCATGTTCTACTAGAGAGGGCCTGGTGTGTAGTGAACAGCTGTCTGGCTGTGCCGAGTTCTTTCCCACTCCTGTGCCTCCCTAATGTCCCCCCCCCCATGGTTAGGGTCTTGCTCTAGCCCAAGCTGACCTGGAATTCACTGTGTAGTCTTAGGATAGTTCAAGGCTACTTGTGCCTCCAGAGTGCTGGAATTAAAGGTATGCACCACCACTCCCAGCTAGTTTTTGTTTTTCTACTACCTTTTCAGCTGTTGTAGTTCTTGCAGAGGGCAGAGTTCAGGTGTTGGGCAGTTTGTCTGCAGTAGAAAGGCTGGGATAGGGTGGTTGGTAGAGGTCTCAGAAGCAGTCTGCAATAGCTGGAGAAGGAATAAATAGAGCAGGGAAATCCATGGCATCCAGAAGAGATGCTTGCTAGCTTTGATCAGTTATGGAATCAATTCCAGGGTGGTGAGGAACACATGCTCTTAGTAGTCGTCAGTAAATAGTTTTAGGTGAGGCCCACAGTGAATGCCGTAACCACACACTGAGGAGGGCCCCCAGGGTAATGCGAACAGGGGAGTAGAACCTGTTATAATATACATACATATATACATACATACATACATACACGCATATATAAAATAAAATTAAGAAAGTTTTAGGTGAGCCAGGTGTAGTGGCTTATACCTTCAATCCTAGCACTTGGTAGGTAGAGGTAGGAGGATTGCTATGAATTCAAGGGAACCTGGGACTATGCAGTGAGTTCCAGGTCAGCCTGGGCTACAGTGAGACCTTATCTCCATTAACAGCATGTATCACCACACCGGGCCATATATAACTTGCTTAACTCTACTTTCCCCTGAATTATTGTTTATGATATGTAAGTCTTCTGAGTTCACCAGACAGAACTGCTCATGTTATCCCAGATATGTTTACACCATTGTTGTTATTGAGGATAGACCAAGACCCTGGGAAATAATCCTTTAGTTGGTATTTAAGACCAAACAGAGGCAAAAAGTGCTATCTTTTTTCTTCTTCCATTAAGATTGGTGGTTTTATGATGAACTCTGGTTTTCTGGTAATAAATTACTTCATTGTAGTCATTTAGTTTATATGTTCCTTGGCAGGAAAATATTAAATATTTTACTGTTATAGTAAATTTCACACTAAGTCATATTTCAAAAAGTCATTAGTAGAAAGTTCTGGAAAAAGAACAGTCACCAATAAGTGATATGCTACCAAAAGATGGATTGCTACTATTTTAGATGATTTAATTGTGCCAATTATATGGGCTGCTTTTGAATTACGCCTTATATGATTTCCAGTAAAACTTTGATTTTAAATACAAACAGCACTTAAACACTCCTAATATATATACAGAGTTCTGTGTTATTTTAAGTGTTTTTTCTTTTAAATGTTAGAATTTGTCTATATATAGGCACATTCTGCATTGAATTAAATGAAATAACAGCTTTTTGTATTTCTACTTGTTCACTGGTAAAACCAATTCGTTATGAAATGAGATGAAGACTATAATAGCTTTTTCTCTAAATGAAACAAGTTCATTTGTTCTTTTTTTTTGTTGTTGTTGTTTGTTTGTTTTTTGTTTTTCAAGGTAGGGTCTTGCTGTAGTCCAGGCTGACCTGGAATTCACTCTGTAGTCTCAGGGTGGCCTTGAACTCACACGTTCCTCCTGGGATTAAAGGCGTGCACCACCATGCCCGGCTTGTTCTTTTGTTCTTACAAGAGTACTTGTACTTGAGTTTTTGTTTCTTTAAAATACTGTCAAGTGAGGGCTTGGGAGATGGCCTCAGAGGTTAAAGTGCTCATTTGCAAAACCTTCTGGCCCAGGTTTAATTCCCCAGCCACCCATGTAAAGCTCAGTGGGCATTCATTAGCAACAAGACCCTGTCATTCACATGTACTTGCACACACGTGTGCAAATAAATAACTTAAAAAATTAAAACTCTGCAAAGGGAGCAGTTGTATATCTCCTATATAATTAAATAAACAGGAGGTCCAGAGTCTATTAAGATTTTAAAATTATTATCATAATCTTTTTTAATGTGAATTTTTCTTATATTAAGCCAAAAGAAAACTGGTTTTAGGGCTGGAAAGATGGCTAAGTGGTTAAGACACTTGCCTGCAAACCCAAATGACTTGGGTTTGATTCCCCAGTATCCACATAAAGCTAGCTGTACAAAGTGACACATTGCATCTGGGGTTTAGTTGCAGTGGCTCGAGGCCCTGGTGTACCATTCTCTCTGTTTCTATTCTCTCTATATCTCTCTGCTTGCAAATAACCAAAAATATTTTTTAAATAGTAAAAGAAAAAAAAAGAAAACTGGTTTTATTAACATTAAATAAAGTAGCCATTAGGGTTAAAATAACAGATACTAAGAAAAAAACTTTCTCTTTTTGTTTTGTTTTTACTTTTAACTGTTATTTTATTTTTGACATTTCATACATGTATGTATTTTGATCATATTTATTACACTCTCTTACCCCTTTCACTTTCACTAAACCTCTTATTCTTTCTAAGTACTTTTCTTTTTACTCTCACGTATTTTTATCACCCACTGAGGTTAATTAGGGTTGCTTGCATGAGCATGGCTGTGGGGGTTATTTAGTAAAGCATGGGCAACTTACCAGTGGCTAAACCACTGGAGAACATTGTTGTTGTTGTTATTATTATTTTATATTTTGTTTATTTTCTTATTTGGTAGAGAGAGAAAGACAGAATAGTAAACATTAAAGTAACATCTTCCTTTTGAAATTAAATGAAAATTCCCCAGCTGTTTATGCATTCCTGTTCAGTATTTTCCTGGCTCTCCTAATCTCCTCGTTCATTATTCTGTGGCAGAGGTTATAGTAACTTTGGTCCAACATGTGGCCTGTGGGCAGCATGCAGCTTAGATAGCTATGAACATGACCCATGCAAAATTGGAAATTTAAAACATTATGAGATTTCTTTGTGTAACTGGATAGAACTGTTCTTTTTTTTTTTAAACAAACTTCTTCATTTGAGAAAGAGGGAGAGAGAACGAGCAAGAAGCAGACAGCAAGATTGAGTATGAGTGCAGTACTGCATATGAACTCCAGACACATGCACCATCTTGTGCATCTGGCTTCACATGGGTACTGGGGAATTAACTTCAGGCCATCATGCTTTGCAAGCAAGTGTCTTTAACTGCTGAGCCATCTCTCCACCCAGAATGAACTTTGTAAATGAAAATGTCATTTTGCATTATCAAAACTACCTTTAGGGGCTGGAGAGATGACTCAGCCGTTAAGGCACTTGCCTGCAAAGCCTAAATGGCCAGGTTCTATTCATCAGTATCCATGTAAAGCCAGATGCACAAAGTGGTGCATGCATCTGGAGTTCATTTATAATGGCTGGAGGCTCTGACATGCGCTCTCTCTCTCTCTCTCTCTCTCTCTCTCTCTCTCTCTCTCTCTCTTTTTCTCCTGCGAGTGCTGGGATTAAAGGTGTGTGCCACTATGCCTAGCTATCACTTATTTATTCCTAATGTTCATGTTTCTGCCATTTACCAGCATTTTGTGCTTTGAGGATCCAGAGACAAGAGAGATATACATGTTCTATGACAGGTAAATATTTTGCAGGCTTTTTTTTTCATCTTTTAATTTAAAAAAATTATTTGCATGCAGAGAGGTAGAGAGAAGAGAGTCACACACACACACACACACACACACACACACACACACACACACTCACACAGAGAATGGGTGCTCCAGGGCCAGTCACTGCAAACGAACTCCAGATGCATACAACACTTTGCATCTGGCTTTACGTGGGTACTAGGGAATCAAATCCAGGTCATTAGGCTTTCCAGCAAGTGCCTTAAATATTGAGCTATTTCTCTAGCTCCAAGGTTAATATTTTGATTAGAGTCCTTGGGAGGGAATAGGTAACAAGTTCTACTGTACTGTGGTTGGTTCTATTATGGAGATGAGGAAAGATTGTCATAAGAGGGTCTAAAAATACCATTTAACCCAAGTTTGACATGTTGAGAAATGATGCTAGGAGCAAGATATATTTGAATCGAATATCTAAAGGTGAGTAGAATTAGCAAGGTAAAGAGGAAGATAATCCGAGCAAAAGACTAAGGTGATATAACCTGAGCAATAGGAGGCGAGGCTTGGAATAAATAGTAGCTATCATTTATTGAGCCCTACCATGTATCAAACTCTGCATGAGGAGCCTTTTACCACTAACTTCTGGAGGAAAGAGTCATCACTGTCCTGAAGTAATAGCATGATTAAAGACTGCAGAGCAAGATTTACAAACTCTAGCTCTTCTGGCTGCTTAGGCTGTTTTCCCTCAGGAAAAGATGGTTTCAAGATGGAAGAGATAAATTGTCATCATGGTGTTGAAAGGTCAGGTGTACAGGCTAAGTTCTGAAAAGCCTTCCAAGGTATTTGTAGAGACTTGCTTATTCATTCAAGAAATATTTACTTAGTTCTGTGCTAGACATTGTGGTTAAAATGACAAATGCCAAGTGGTAGTTTGTAGAGGGTGAAAGAAAGTGGAGACACTGAATGAAACAGTAATTTGAAAAAACTTGATTGCCAAGGAAATGACTGTTAAGCAGTAAATATAGAGTAAACAAATAGGCTTTTTGTTATGCTTTTCCTCAAGTTCATTTCTTACCCCCATTCACAAAATAGACCTGGCACATTTGCTGGGCTGTGGTATATAGAAAGTAGGTTCCCCCTCTTTCTTTGCTGCTAGTCTACTCTGCTTTAATATGGGAAGTGCTTTGTTTATATGCTGAAGAGAAAGAGCCACAGTGGAGAAAGATGGAAGATAGAAAATAAAGGTGGTTAGATAACACTTGTTTAAAATATATTTCAAAATAATCCATGGATTTTTTAAAAAAATTTTGAGACAGGGTCTCACTAGGTAGCACAGGTTGACTTTTCTTTTTTTTTTTTTCCCGAGGTAGGGTCTTGCTCTGGCCCAGGCTGACCTGGAATTCACTATGTAGTCTCAGAGTGGCCTTGAACTCAGGTGATCCTCCTACCTCTGCCTCCTGAGTGCTGGGATTAAAGGCTTGAGCCACCACGCCCAGCTCAGGGTAACTTTTAATCCACTTTGTAGGACAGGCTAACCTGAAGTCAGGATTCTTTCACCTCAGCTTCCCAAGGGCTAGAATTACAGGCATGTGGCACCATGCCTGGATCCTAATTCATGAATTTGCAGCTATTCATTTATTGTTGGATTCAGTAAGAAGTTTAGTTTATGTTAACAAGAGATAACTTTATACAGCCTAAAGAGTTTTAAGGTTTATCTTTTTAGAGATTTAAAATTATTATGCTTTTTTAATTAATTAATTTTTTTATTTTTTTAATTTATTGTCCATAATGAGTTACAACATTTAGTGGGCAAACAATGAGTTGTTATCGCCAATTCCCCGCTGCCCTCCCTTCCCCCCTCCACTGGATAACCTCCTCCATGGGTCGTCTGGATCAGTCCTTGTGACAGGGGACCATGGATAGCCTAGTATTCAGCCAGGTTCTCCTATTATGTTTTTAATATTCATAATCAAAACAAAATAAGTTGGGCTGGGAGATGGCTTAGTGGTTAAAGGTTTTTGCTTGCCAAGCCTACTGTGCTGGGTTTAGTTCTTTAGTACCCACATAGAGCCAGAGGCACAAAGTGGCATATTTGGAGTTTGTTTGCAGTGGTAAAAGGCCCAAAACAATGTGAATTATTCAGTGGGGGGTGGGGTAGGGGAGGGGAAGGGTACATACATACCTGTAGTCTCACCTATTCAGGAGGTAAGGCTGCAGAAGGAAGATTGCTAGAGCCCTGGAGTTCTAGAACAGGCTGGGTAAGAATGAGACCCCCAGCTCAAAAAAAAAAAAAATGAATAAAAAATGAACAAAAAGAATGTTTAAAATTCATTTATCATCATCTAACATTGATGAATGACCATCTATCTAGAAGAGGGAAGAAATCTTAATTTTTGTGCTGAAGAGCCGGTAGTGCAATTTTTCCAACTTTTTATTGACAGGTTCCATAAGTTCAGACAGTAAACCTGAGAATGCCATCCTGCTCCCATTGTCCCCCCCAAACTCCCTCTCCACGGAATCCTTCTTCTTTCCAACTAGTTTCTTTTCTATTTTGATGTCATTTTTTCCCCTTCCTGTTATGCAGAGCTTATGTAGGTAGCATTAGCCACTGTGAGGTCATAGCTATCAAGGCCACTTTGTGTCTGGAAGACAGCATTGTAATCCCTTCCCTTGGCTCTTAAATTCTTTCCTCTACCTCTTTCACAATGGACTCTGAGCCTTGGAGTGTGTGATAAGATGTTGTACTTAGTGCTGAACACTCCACTGCCACTTCTCAGCACTGTCGTGGATTTTGAGTCATCCTGGTGGTCACTGCTATCCATGGGATATTTCTCCATTCTCATATTCTCTCTCTCTCTCTCTCTCTCTCTCTCTCTCTCTCTCTCTCTCTCTCTCTCTCTGTTTTGTGAGGTAGGGTCTCACTCTAGCCCAGGCTGACTGGAACTTACTCTGTAGTCCCAGGCTGGCTTTGAACTTATTTATGGTGATCCTCCTACCTCTGCCTCCTGAATGCTGGGATTAAAGACATGTGCCACTGCACCCAGCTCTATCTCTTTAAAAAAACAACAACTATATATAATTATTGGCTAGCAAAGAGGTAGGTTTTCATATGGTTTATTGATAACATCTTAAATATTAACTCTCCTTCTACCTTTTTTTTTGTTTCCCTGAGGCAGGGTCTCACACTAGCCCAGGCTGATGTGGAATCCACTATATATTCTCAGGGTGGCCTTGAACTCATGGTAATCCTCCTAAGGAGTGTGCTGCCATCATACCTGACCATCCTTCCTTTATTCTATGTCTTTCCCTGATTCCAGTTAGACCATTCCACCCCCAGTAATCTAACACTCTGCTTACATATCTGTAATACCCTCCCCTTAAGTCCCTTCCTTACTGACTTTTATTCCAACTCACATACAAACCTAAACATTTATAGCTAGGATCCACATACGAGAGAGAAAACATCCGGCATTTGACTTTCTGGGCAGGGTTACCTGACTTAGTATAATCCTTTCCAGATTCAGCCATTTCCCTGCAAATTTCATAATTTCATTTTTCTTTATTGCTGAATTGGAACTCCATTGTGTAAATGTACCACATCGTCATTATCTATTCATCAGTTGAAGGGCATCTAGGCTGGTTCTGTTTCCTATCTATTGTGAATAGAGCAGCAATAAACATGGATGAGCAAGTAGTGAGTAGAGTCCTTAGGGTATATGCCAAGGAGTTGTATAGCTGGGTTGTATGGTAAATTTATTTTTTTCTGTCTTAGGAACCTTCACATTGATTTCCATACAGTAGTGCAATTTAAAAAAAAATTGTATATTTTTCTGGCTGGAGGCTGAGGCAGGAGGATTGCAAGTTGAAGGCCTGACTTTTGGGCCAACCCAGGCAACTTAGTAAGACCATGTTTCAAAATTTAAAAAGAGGGTGGAAGAGATGGCTCAGCAGTTGAAGTGCTGGACCCAGGTTCAATTTCTCTGTACCCACATAAAGCCAGAGCACAAGGGGCCACATGTGTCTGGAGTTCCTTTGTAGTGGCTGGTGGCCCTGGCGGGCACATTCTCCCCTCTCTCTCTCTGTCTCGTATATAAATAAATAAAATATTTTTAAAACTTAAGAAAAAGTTGAGGGCTACAATGTAGCTCAGTGATAAGTGCAACCCTCTGGGTACTAGTACTGCAACAAAACAAAACAAAACAAACAGTATATTTCTTGTTAATATGGTACGTAGTTCCCCTCAAGTACATTATTAATTATTAATTAACTTATTAATGTAATGGAATTTTCCTATTTCAGAATCCTGTCCAGAAGATCCCTGACTCACATGAGATTACACTGAAGCATGGGACAAAAACAGTGAGTTTAAAATGTTTGATTGTTATTTCACAGTTGCAAAACTTTCATGCAAAAAAAGAACTAATATGGTACTTTTAAAATTAATGTAATAAAAGCTAAAGACACTATAGAACATAAAAAGATTACTTTTATGTTCAATCAAAATACCATTGCCACTGGGTGTGGTGGCACACACCTTTAATTCCAGCACTTGGGAGGCTTGCTGTGAGTTTGAGGCCAGCCCAAAACTGTAGTGTATTCCTGGTAAGCCTGGGCTAAAGTAAGACCTTATCTTGAAATAAAAAAACAAACAAAAAAAGCCATTGCCTTTCACTTAAGGTGGGGATGACTTTTGTCAATGTTATTGTTGGCTTTGAAAACTTATTTTTCTTTGATATAGGATCATTACAAGTGGAAGAATGAAATTAAAACTCAAATATGTTTTTAATTTTAAAGGCTTGGGAAGAGTCGTCATTACTCTTAATTTATGTATCGTGAAAAGGCATGAGTTCATTTCTCTTTCTTATGTTGAAATAAGAAATGAACTTTAAGCCGGGCGTGGTGGTGCACACCTTTAATCCTAGCACTTGGGAGGCAGAGGTAGGAGGATTGCTGTGAGTTCAAGGCTACCCTGAGACTACATAGTGAATTCCAGGTCAGCCTGGACTAGAGCAAGACCCTACCTCGAAAAACCAAAAAAAAAAAAAAAGAAATGAACTTTAGTCATAGTGTTGTTCCAAAGTTATATTAATTAGTTTAGGTATTGTATTTTATATTACTTATCTTCTTATGTTATTTAATGATGATTAATATAAAATATTTGATGTATAAGATGAAATCATTATATTTTATCACAAAATTACTAAAAATTTTACTCAAATGCGTAAAATACAATGAAAGAATTTTTAAAAAACAAAACAGTAAAATAATCTTACTTTCATGTTTTTTTTTGGTTTTTCGAGGTAGGGTCTCGCTCTAGTCCAGGCTGACCTGGAATTCACTATGTAGTCTCAGGGTGGCATTGAACCTATGGCGATCCTCCTACCTCTGCCTCCCGAGTGCTGGGATTAAAGGCGTGTGCCACCACTCCCGGCTGAAATTTCTTTTTTTTTTTTTTAAAATATATATTTAAAATATTTTTACTTATTTATTTGCGAGCAGAGTGAGAGCGAGTGAGTGAGAGCGAGAGAGAGAGAGCGAGAGCGAGAGAGAGAGAGAGAGAGAGAGAGAGAGAGAGAGAGAGAGAGAAAGAAAGTCAGAGAGAATGGGTGAATGGGTGAGCCGGGGCCTCCAGTCACTGCAAATAAACTCCAGACACATGCGCCCCTTTTATGCATCTGGCTTTATGTGGGCACTGAGGAATTGAACTCAGGTCGTTAGGTTTTGCAGGCAAGCACCTCAACAGCTGAGCCATCTCTCTGGCCCTATTTGTGATATTTCTAACTAAAGCAACTTTATCCCATAGGATTGCAATGACAGCTATTATAGATACATGGTTGATAAGTTGGGACAAAACTGTCAATTGTATTAAAATTAAAAATATTGGGCTGGAGGGCTGAAGAGATGGCTTAGCGGCTAAGGCGTTTGCCTGCAATGCAGAAGGACCAGAGTTCGATTCTCCAGTGCCCATATACAGCCAGATGCACAAGAGGGCGCATGTGTCTGGAGTTCATTTGCAGTGGCTTGGAGGCCCTGGTGCGCCCATATTCTCTGTCTGCCTCTCTCTCTCTCTCTCTCTCTCTCTCTCTCTCTCTCTCTCTCTCTCTCTAATAAATAAAATATTAAAAAAAAATATTGGGCTGGAGGGATGGCTTAGAGGTTAGGGCACTTGCTTCCAGTGCCTAAGGCCCCAGGTTCAATTCCCCAGTACCCACATATGCCAGAACCACAAGGTGGTGGCCCTGGTGCGCTCTCTCTCTCTCTCTCTCTCTGCTTGAAGATGAATAAATAAAATATAAAAAAAAAAAAAATATTGGGCTGGAGAGATGGCTTAGCAGTTGGG
>PVHP010027955.1:0-23816 GCA_004024765.1 Zapus hudsonius
GTTCTCTGCTCAAATATACATATGCACCTTTATATTGAGTGTTTAAATCTCATTATTAATTTATCTATTCCCAAAATTCTTTTTGGTTTATTTTAAAATCTTCTGCCTACTTATGGATACTTTACGCCTCTCAAAACATCATTGAAAAATATTGTTCTTATGCTTTCCTCTAGTTCAGTAGATATGCTTACCTCATGTATTTGGCTGACAAATCCTCGGGCCAGAATTGGGTTGACCCCTACAGTGAGCTGATGTTTAGGGAGAAACATGAGGTCCACAAAATAACACAGACCATTGCCAAGTGCTAATTATGCACTTATTTACCTGCCAAAGCTAAAAAGTAAGACTGTTGTTGAAGTCACCACAGCCTGTGGTCACAGAACATAGAGAGAGCATGCTGGAAGGGAGAGGTAACCCAGTCCCTCACAGTGCTGGGAGGTGCTATGGGAGAAGCTTGGAAAAATGATCGCTAACAATGAATAAGCAGGAGATTCTGCTCGACACGGAATCAGTCAGTTGAACAATAAGGATACACTTGTGCAATAGTGGCATTCTGCTTATGTGTGCAAGGGCGGAGCTGGGGATTAGAATTTAGTTAACACCCAGAAAAATTCAATGCACCTCAAAATTTAAGGAGTACCCGAATTCTTATCTACAAAGTTAAAGGATTAAAACTATAGAGAAACAGAGGTTAAGGCATAGTGGGAGACTTTATTTAAGGAAAATGGGGAGTTACAGAGTTCTCCAGCCAACAGTGTGGGGAGAACATGTGGGAGAGGTTTTAGCCAAAGTCTATGCTGTTTAACTAAACCAGCAGGAAAGGGAAAGATAAAAGAGGGCTCCCATCAAGAGAAAACAGGTTCATGTGGGAAAAATCTTGAGCACCACCCCCTCACACTAGTGGCTGGAGATCTCTGTAAATTCCCGTTTTCTTTTGAATATAGTCTCCCACTATACCTTATTCTCTGATGGTCTATAATTTTAATTCTTTAATTTTATAGATAAGAATTCAGGTACTCCTAAAATTCTGAGGTACATTGGGATTAGCTGGGGTCTCTTTAAATTCTAATCCTCAGCTCCCCTGTTATAGTCAAGATTAAAGAGAAGATCTTTGCCTTGAAATCTCATCTTCATTTTCAATAGAAGGCATGAACCATGCAGGTGCATAATGCACATAGTTTGTGCTGTGTATATGTAAATTTTAGAAAAAAAATAGCATCTTTGATATATTATAGTTATGATTGGTACAGCAATCTCTTAAATTATATTATTTGTATGACAATCCCTTAAATCCTAAATTGCACATATCCACTTGAGTATGGCTCAACAATAATAGGTTAGAGAAGCTGCATTATAATATAATTTATTACTTGGCATTATATTGTATGACCATGTTTTATATTTGCTATCATGAAGTTTACATTGTCAAAGACAAACTTTGAAAGGAGACAAGCAAAAACACACATATCCACACAAGCACACATAACATTCAGAGAAATTAAAATGATAACTATAGAAATATTTTTTCCAAGGAGGCTACAAACTATAAGGTGTTGAGTTTGGGACTTTTGGGTTATCAATGGAAGGAGAAAAGGATCTGTGATCTGAAAATGTGGTTGGTGAGTTTGGGATGGGTTGATATCAAGCAGGAAGTGTGATAAATGTAAAAGACAGCAGATTGTGGACATTTCACTGAATAAAAGCAAGAAAATGAAAGAAGAAGAGACACATAGATAGGCTAGAACATGTTAGCTCCTTTGAATCATGTAATTGTCTCAAAGTTTTAGAAATTATTACTCATAAGAGAATACTAAGAATTGAGAAAATGGAAGAAACCAGAGAAAGGGCATGGCAAAGTCATAGATATTTATTTTTGCTACAAACTTCTTTGTGTATGTAATGAGTAAAATTGAGTATGGCAAGGTCATAGATATTCATTGTTGCTAGGAAATCATTTTTGTATGTAATGAGTTGAGTATGAGTAATAGTATGAACCTGAGAGCCTTCAGTTATTTCCCCATGACTTCTATAATCAATTACCACATTTTGGTGGCTTAAACAATGGAAATTACATCATATAATCATATATGTATGTATGTATATATATGTACATATATATTAATCTATCATATTTCTAGAACACATATGTTTGTTTCAAAAGGAAAAGATCAAATCATTTATTGATAGGATCACATTCCTTCTGGATTTTCAAAGGAAAAATCTGTTTTCTTTTCTAAAGTCACATAGGGGCTCATGTTCTTTGGCTTGTGCAACTTTATTTTTTTTTCAATCTGTGCCTTAATGGTCCCAATGCCTTGTCAACTTTGGCATATGTCAAATATTTCTTAGACTTCTTCCTAAGAGATAAAATGAATTGAATTCATCCCATTTTCATGTCCCATGATAATTTCTACATATCAAGATCCCCAACCATATCTGAAATGTCATTTTTGTCAGGTAACCATTCAGATTTAGAATAACTGTGATAATCGAAAGGATGACTCCACAGACTGACACCAACTGCACATTTGTGATGTTCCAAAAGTCATTCTGAATTTCAACAATTTTCTAGAATGACTGAGTTTTCTCTAATAAGCTCTAAGTCTTAGCCTTCGATGGGGAGGGGACAATTTATTGTGAGAATAGATCATCTAGTCCATAGTATTCTTACAGAAGAAAATAAAGAAAATAATAATTACTATTTTGCTATTAGTCTTTTTTTAGGTACTGTGATTTCAAGCATTGTTACATGGAGTCCGCAAGATGATCTAATGTGAGCATTGAGTGCACAGAGTATTCTACATGCTGGAAAATTATTTAACTTCCCTGAGCATCAGTTTATAAATAGCTAAATGTTACTAAAGTCACAAAGCTGATTTATATCACCAGAGGTAGTTATAAAATCCAAGTTCCCCCTTTGAGAATCTGCTAGTTACTTTGCATGATTTGGACTGACATAAAAGGCATTTGTGGATTCTGTTCACATCACCGTGTATGATATGTATAACTCAAAATGAGAAAGTTAGAACTTTTGCAAGTTTCCATACTCAAACTAAAAAGGTTGAAATAGGTATTGTTCCCCACTGGAATTAACATATTACCATACCACCTGTTGAAAGATTTCACGAGAAACTTCTCTTTTTATTTTATTTTGCTGCAATCAGGTAAAGCAAATGCTAACTAGCCCTTCTCAGCTGTGGACCAGAATGATCCCATGAAATGGTGAGTGGTGAGCAGAATCATTCCTCAGAGCCCTGTTTCAGATGTTATGGGAGTAGAGGGATATGTGAGACAGTGTGATTAACAACATTGTCTCTGGTGTCCCAGGGTTCTCGGGTACCTGTCTCACCAGAGAATCCATAGTTATCAGAGAGAACCACTTTCTGGTTCTCATAACAAGATCCTTATTCTGTCTTCTGTCTTGTTTTCCCAACATGTAATGACTGTGCATCCAGATATGCTCAGAGATAATCAGGTAAGTGACCACAGTAGAGAATAGTAGACACTTTCCATCACTTCTCTCTATTGGTTTGTCTTCTCCAGGCACAGTGAGCTGGAGACTGCAATGAACACTAATGAGCTCTCCAATTAATTTTCAACTGACAAATCCTGAACATATGTAAGCTGTGTTGTGTCCCAGGCATAGTTATTATAGGAAGACTCAATGGTGAAGGGGATGGAGCAAGGGTAACCTTCATGGACTTCGACTAGGTCGGGGAAAGAAATAACACACACAATTCTCAAGAATGCACACTTGCATTTACATAATTACACAAAAATTTGCATTTTTTTCATTTTCTACCCAGTGTTTATTAGCAGCCAACCTGTAATAAACCACATAGGTAGAACACTCAGCTTTTTCTTTCTTCTGTTCCAAAAAATTACATCTGTCCATCTAATGCTTTGTATTTTGTTATTAAAATAAGAAAGTGGTTTACAGTCTTGGGTGATTTCTGTTCTTTACTGACTGCAATAATAATGCTGCCTAGTTTCCTTTCACATTTGTGAAAATCAAATTTACTTTTGAGATAAGAATTAATGTGTTTACTTTCATTATATTTTCAGAGTCACTAAGTGTATTTAAATTAAACTTTTTACTCACTGCCTTTACACTATTCATTTTGGTGTTTCTTTTTACTTTGTTTAACATGCTTCTTTTATATTTATAAATTTTGCTATTTTCAAAATGCATATCAACAGCTTTGAATCTTATTTCCTTCTTAAATTATGCTCATTCAGACAGGCAAGATGTTTAATGTTTTTGTAATGAAAGTCCCAGAGACACAAAATAGTAAACTCTACTATGCAACCAAACACAATAGACACTATTGAGTATAGGTTAAATATTTTAAAATATAATCAAAGCTTTCTTTTGTAACTCAAAAATAATTAATTAAAACAAATGTAGATTTGCATTTTTTATTTCATCTCAAAATATTAAAAGCATGTCTGTAAATCTGATGGCTATGGTTCTCTTCCACAATATGCACATAAAGCCAGATGCACAAAGTGGCACATAAGTCCAGCCTTTATTTGCAGTGGCAGGAGATCCTGCCATTCCCATAACTTCTCTTTTTTGTTCTCTCTAAAAATAATTAGCAATATTCAAATAAAAATGAAAATATCCAGATTTGTTTCTCACATGTAAGAATAACCATATATTAGGAAGGTTGGAGCTTGAGATGTTACCCAATTCCTGATTGATTGCTCATTTGAGTTTAATTAATCAGATTGATACAAATATCAAACTAAATCTTCTTCCCTTAGACTCAGGAACCTCAGGTAGACCCTAGAGAGGGTTTCCACTGGAATCCCTTCTATTTAATCTTCTTCACTGCTGGCAGTGTTACCTGCGGGAGAAACTGAGACTTTTCTCCACTGAAGTATGTTTTGCCTTCGCCAATCTTTCCTGCCTTTTTATTGTCAATTGGATGTACTTGTTAGTTTATTCAGTTAATACAAGTGTTTGGGGTCTGTGAGTAGTCCATAGACCAAAGAGAAAACACCACAACTGAAACCTTATCGAACCCAAGCGACTCTTCCCTCCTCCTGCCTCCACTTCTTTTCTCCAGCAAGTTCTCCTCTGTCACTACATGGACCTGTGGAACTTCCAGAAACACTACTTTTGCTAGAAATTGATATCAGGGGGAAGGCAAGTTCTAATTTAGATCTGGGACTGGTAAAACTATCTTTCCTTTCATGTTATCCAACAAGCACTCCGTAATCTCATCTGACCAAGATCATAAGCTTTCTGAAAAATCATCTGTGAACTAAATAAATTTTCCTCATTTATTCTTTTATAGAGATGAAATGAGCATGAACAGATGGTGATTGAAGTTTTTAACCTCCCTGTCACTGGGTCTTACAGAAAATGAATTCCAATATGTAGTCTGTGAGCAATAACTTCGTTTGACACCTCTTATTGATGGTGACATCTAAGTGGCTTCTGCTTTCCTGTCTTTCTTGTGATTTCCATCTGTCATCTTTCTGAGTCATGCTCTATGACCCAGACAAAGCTGACTTGGAGTCAGAGGTTAACAGTGAAGAAAATTCAAGTTCAGTGGTAGTAAATGATCTGAACAAATTAGTTATACCACAAGGCAGTGCCTTGACTTTTAGGTATGAAATCCCTTTTGTTTCTGATACTACTTCCATTAATGAAATTGAATCAAGCTAGCATCAGAGCGTAGACTTGAACCATACCTTGATGACACAGGTGAGAAAGTCTGGTTGAGAGCGGAGAAATCTGAGCAGATAACTAAAAAACCTGAAAGTATCCAGACCTTATCTGACTGAACTTTCATCTCATTCATATTATGTGCTATGTGGAATTCCAACTGTGTCTTCAGCCATGAGCTAAAATGAATTATTTTATGTTGTATGACTCTTTCCCAATCAAGAGAAAATTTTGATATGAACCTAAAATATTTAGGGAGTTTAATTTTTGGGATAAGGACAAAAAGAAAGAAGACAGTAGAAGTATGATTATTCTTTTTGGGTTCTTACTACATTACTTAAAAGCCTTCAGCAGCCTTGGAAGGTAACCTCTACTGTAAATATTTCCATTTTATAGAAGAAGAAAAAGTATAAAGAATGTACATCACCTAAGATTAAGCATGTAGACATAGGTGATGGATTGGCTTTGAAATATGTAAAAATGAGAAACAAAGCATTTCAGGAAGAAAGCACGAACATGTGTTGGCATATGCATGAAAAGTACTTCCAATTCCACACCTGTGGGTACATGAGTGACCTATCTTTAGTGCTCTGTGTGACTGGTGTGCTCAGGAACAGGAGGACATCTTCACCTGTGGGGAGGCACTGAGGAAACAGAAATGAAATGGGAAGGAATCTATTCTGGGGGATCAGCATGTGTGCAGCTGAATGTCTTCTTGTCTAAAAGTGATAAATCATTTGAAAATATATGATATGAAGATTTTTTCCCTCAAAAGTCATTTTAAGTATTTGTCAAAAAAAAAAAAAAGGTTGTAAACAGGGTGATGAAGCTTACTTCAACACTTGAATCTGTACCTAATTGCTAGTGTTTACATATATTTTAGCATGTTTTGGCATGAATTCCAGCGAGAGAGATAGCTAATGATTAAGGATTAGAAATCACAAATTACTATTGGTTTAGTCTCTATTTGCTAAGCTGCTTTTTCAATGAGTACTGAAATATGCATATCATATCCATCGGCTTAAGAATGATTTAACCAAATGATTTAACTTAATATTTTAACCAAATAAATTAGTTTCATCCATGTATTGCCTTGTTTAGTTTTTGTACTGTGGGTATCCTGCTTGCTGCTGGTTTGGTTGGTTTGTTGCTTGCAGCTTTTTTAGTATTTGCTGGTTGTTTGGTTCTCTCTGTCTCTGCTTGGATCTGTGAAAGGGAGTTGGCTTCTTCTGCCATCAATGAAATTTTCTCTAGATCTGAAGGCTTGAAATAAATCCCTTCCCTCCATATAGACTGTTTGGTTGGATGTTCATCCCAGTACTGTGGAGCTGACCAGGACCATCTGAATTTTTTGAGTTTTCACTTTGCTTTTGTCTCTTTAATTATCCATATCAACAGATAAAACAGATTTCTGCTTTACTGGGAACATTAAGAGACTGACAAGTTCAACTAGATTGCATGCTTTCCTCAATAGGAACCAGGCTATGCAAAATAAAGAATGTATGGGTCCATTCATAAAGATTACCTGACAAGATGATGCATCCATGCAGCTTATTACATCTGTGCCATTTTATAAGATAAGGTAAGTTAATTGTTTCAAAGGCTATTTTTTTGGAAAGCTTCTTGTGATACTAGAAAGAGCTCTTTGACTTGCTAAGGACTGAGCTTCCAAGAACGACCTACACTTTCATCTTGTCCTATGAATAAATTGTTTGGGTGTGTAGCTTTTATGTCTGCTTTAAAAAATTACTGAAACAGTGACTGGCCATAGGTGGCTTTAACTTGGTACCTCACTATGTCCTCGTCTATTTTAATGTAATTCTATTACCCTCTTATACTTTCCCTAGAATTCAGTTTAGTCACAATCAGCACAGACTGAATCAGAACAAATTACAAATCAGTCGAGTCCCAAACACTGAGTTTTGCTAGATACACATTTGTGTTTAGTTGATCACTTGTCTTTGTGTGTTTTGAAACACAGAAAGTGCTTCCATTGAAATTTTGCCTTAATGGTTCCACAATCATGATAAGAGGCAGTGATTGCATAGGAATCTTTATACCATTGTCCTTGCGAGAAAATGAAAGTTTAAAATGGGTTTATTCACTTGTCAATAGTCCAGTCTCTCAGCAGTGAAATGTGGATTATCTTGTTCTCTGTAAATTCAATGTTCTTTGCATGCCCTATTCCATCCTCAGCACTCACCGCCTGGAAGAACAGATAGGCATCTTGAAGGAAAAATAACACAACTAAACTTAGTAGTAGTCTAAGATGCCCTACTTATCACATCACCAAACTATAATCCATTTACTATTCCGTGCCACACTTTTCCCGGAGAGTCATTTGTTCTTGATACCCACTGATTTCTCATTGTTCTCAAAGTTTGACAATTTAATAATTCAAGTAATCATAATTGCTGCAGTTCATGCCCCAGATTCTGTGAAAGACATTAAATGTATAAACCCCAAATTCACAATGTGCTTTGATGGGAAACAGAGAACATAAAGTTGATTAACATATAAACTGATAGATAGGAATCTAAGAGAAGTACAGGAAGCATTTGGAGGGTAGACTGGTTTGAATCCAAATTTGACCACCCTCAATATTGCAGCAGCATCTCTTATTTGGAGGGTGCATGAATGCTCAAAAGCATTTCCTATGCTCAGGTGGTTTTGCAGCCAAGGGTAACCGTATAGACAAATTCTGAACCTTGGGAATGGAATGAAAGTAAAAGGCATGATGCTCATTTTTGCTTCAAGGAAAGACATAGGACCTATCATTGTCTTTTCCTTATTTCTTGATGGTGGGAATATGAATACGGAAAGGCAATCTGGCCATTTTAGATGAAGGCAAGACCCTAGAGACTGTGGAGCAGCAAGACAGAAAGATCCTAAATCTGAACTTCTAAAGCACTGGATATTCAGATTGGGCTTCTATTATTTGGAGATCTGTTACATAAACTGCTATAATATAATTTAGAGGATCGATGAGACCTTCTAGCCTTGCAGCTCAGCACTTTGATAAGAACTAAAGTTCTTCAGATAAGTATGCTAGTGTTAACAGGACCCCTACTTCAAGAAAGAGCATGTTCAGACGTTCACACATGATAGTTAACATTTTATGTTTAAGGACTTCTATGTAGTTAAGGTATGTACAACCTGTACCCTGCACACTGCATGCATCTGAGGGTAGTTGTTAAAGTGGCCCAACATAGTGGTAGATAGCAACATTGATATAGATAACAACATGCCATGATGGCAAAATTGAACATCCCTGCTATAATTCAATGAGCTACACCTGGAAATATGACGAATGTATGAAGAGCAAAGAAAAGAGCAAAACTCTTCATTAAAGAGCTTGTTTTAGGCAATGATGATATCCTCATACTTTGTTGCATATATGTAATGGATATATGAATCTTATGTGGAGATTAATGAATAAAGTTCAGCTAAATGTCACTATCAATAGGAACATTAAAATTGTGAAATCTACATTCAGTAACTATTTCCCCATTATTTTATTTTTATCTTGACTGAGAAAAATATATTTCTGCAGTCTTAATCTTATATAACAAATCAATAATGGTTATGAGGATAGTTATAAGAAAACCTGGCTTACTATATTTGTGTGTTAATAATTCTCAGTTTATGTATCTCTTTTTCTAGGCTTTTTAGCTGGTTGAATGTGGGCTTTCCATATACTTGTTACTGCACTAAGAACAGCACATCACAGCATGAGTCCACGTGTCAGCCTGTGACATTTTTGTTCACAAGGTAACTTGTGAGGTAAGAACCACAGAGGTTCAGTTTATGGAGAGGGGAAACTTCCTGGTTGCATTGGGTTTTCTGAGGAGAAAAAAAAAAACTCAGTCTTGGAAAGCTTAAGATCATATTGGACCTGATTGATCTCTCTCCCTTGTCAATTTCTATCATCCACTTGTCTTCTTACCTGACTAGTGTATTCTTTTTTTCCTCATTCATCACTTTTGATTTTGTTTTCTGTCATTTTATTCTATTTCTTCCCATGGCACTGAATAGCTCATGGTATATAGGTTCCCAGATGAACTG
This sequence comes from Zapus hudsonius, assembly GCA_004024765.1. Classification (NCBI taxonomy): domain Eukaryota; kingdom Metazoa; phylum Chordata; class Mammalia; order Rodentia; family Dipodidae; genus Zapus; species Zapus hudsonius. The sequence goes on from PVHP010027955.1 coordinate 9,743, forward strand.
TGCTGACCTGTGATTTCTCCATGTCCTCCCTAGAGTCTGTTCCTCAGTTTCTCTTTATCTTTCAAGGCTCAGATGAACCACACTTCCACCAATACGCCAGTCATATGCCCTGCTTCTAAATCTATGCTACCTGTCGAGAAGCTGGGCCACTTATTGGATGAACTTTATACAACATTTTCACCATCATAATATTCATTATAATATTCAAAATAGTTGCCTAAGGAATAAGATAGTCAATCATTATTGTTAATTCAGAAATCCTGAGTTTATATTAAGGTTCTGACAATATAACTGAGAAGAAAAGTGTAATGAAGAAGGTTTTATTTTGGCTCATTATAGTCCATGGTTGATTAGCTCCAGTGCATCTGGCCTAGTGCCAAGGCTGTGTGTCACGAAAGAAGTGTATTGTGGAGCAGAGCCGTTTATGCCACAGAAGAGGGAAGCAGAGGCAGGGAATCTCTGGACATGGCACAGACTTCCATGGCATGGATCACAGTGCCCCAATTCCGTGAATTAGGCCCCACCTGCTCCTTTCCACCACTTGCCAATAATATCATCAAGTCATGAGTTTATCATGGGATTAACCCATTGATGAAGTCAGTGTACTTTTTTGTTTGTTTTGTTTTGTTTTGAGGTAGGGTCTTGCTCTAGCCCAGGCTGACCAGGAATTCACTATGTAGTCTCAGGCTGGCCTCAAACTCACTGAAATCTTCCTACCTCTGTTTCCTGAGTGCGGGGAGAAGTCAGCGTTCTTATGACCAAATCACCTTCACTAAAACATCACTTCTTTCCACTGATGCTTTTGGAACCAGATCTTTATAGTCTTTTGTGGGGTTGCTTCATATCCAAACCATTACATAATTTTTCTGTAGAGAGGAAGAGAAGGATGTAGAGAACAAAGGTAAGGATCCCTTGGCTGGAATTTCTCTCCATTCCTTCTTTTTTAATTGTGTAACTGTTTCATCTCTAATTACTCACTCTTTCCTGATACTCCAATGAGTTTTGCCTATCACCATTAGCTCCTGTGCTCTCTCTCTCTCACCACCCTTAGTTCCTATGTGCTCTCTCTTTCTCTCTCTCCCTCTTACCACCATTAGCTCCTAGCTCTCTCTCTCTCCTTCTTACCACCCTTACCTCCTATGTGCTCTCTCTCCCCCTCTCTTACCATTAGCTCCTATGTGTGTGCTCTCTCTCTCTCTCTCTCCACCATTTGCTCCTATGTGCTTGCTCTCTCTCCCCCTCTCTAGGTCTTTGGAATTCTCCTTGGCTTTGTGGAAATGTCTATTTTCAGCCTTTTATTCTTCCTTTCTACCTTTCAGCCCTTTTCTCCTCATATTTCTTCTCTTGTGCACTCTCTCTCTCTCTCTCTCTCTCTCTCTCTCTCTCTCTCTCACACACACACACACACACACACACACACACACACACACACACACTGGGGTTCTCAATTTTCTTTGGAAATGAGAACACATAAAATGGTTTCAGAGCTCAGATAATGTAGGCAAGCTTTGGTTGTTGAAAATTTTATAGCTGAATGATAAATTGGAATTATTATGGAAGGTTTGACAGCCTGTTAACTAACGCATCACTGGGGACGTTTTCACAAAAATTGCTGAACATGGGACAGTAAATGCTTAATGGTCTTTGCAGTGCAAGTAAGACGGCAAACAACCGTATAGAGCAGGTCTTGTGGTCAGTTAGGGAGTGTGAATTTGAATAAAGTTTATCAGTGAAAATAAAATGATGGCTGCTCCAGAGATAGGAGCCACAACAGGGGCAGAGACTAGGGTACCAGGGAATAATCAGAAGTAGGAAGTGTGACCACTGGTCAGTAGATAAGAACCTGTTATTGATGAGTATTTTTCCTTGACTAGCACAGGATCTTTCAACAAATGAGCATGGTAGAAATCTGTCACGCATTTTAGAGTATAGGGTCTGTATCAAGAAACTCTACCAAACCATTTACTATTTTGGGTAAGCATACACTTAAATTATGTATGACAGCCTCTCTACACTTCTCTAAGAATGAGGGTATATAGTGTATTCCATTTCAAGGTCTTCCCAGAAATTTATTCCATGAAGCATCCTCCATCTAATAGTTCTTTAAAGTTAAAAAATGGTAGTAGCATGAGATATGAAAGACTTGGGTCCCTAACTCCTTGCTTTGGTTTAAGCTACCCAGAAGCAATATTAAATAAGAGACAACCAAATAGCATCATTGATAAAATTATCACTGAGCTAATGTAGTAATACTTTGCAATACTGCTGCTGTTGCCATAGGAACCGTGATAAACATAACCTCCTACTGCCAGGCCAAGTCAGAGTAAAACAGACATCGTTCTGTAAACTGTAACTTTGTATTCCTAAGAAATCACTGAGAACATCAGTATGAGTTTCACATGGGAATGCTTGTTGTCCAGTTTCCAAATATACAAACCTAGCATTGCTGAATTGGCACATTCTATTTATTAACACCTAAGAGCAAGTTGATATATCACACAGTTTGAACAAATAAGAGTGAATCATGGCATTTGCATTAGAGTTTTTGGGAAAGAAATGTCAAGTCAAAATGAGTTTCTCATTTCTAGGTCTTAAGGAACAAAACCATGACTTTAAATAAACAAAATGAAAGTACAAGAAATGAGAGTTGAAGAATGGCAGAGAATAAACAAATTCAGGATGGCATTGGTTAAGCAGTAAAACCCACCCAATACATGAATTGAGTGCTTGCTTGGACTTCTTGCTGTCGTGAACAAATACAGAATTTCTATGTTAATCAGATTTTAATTTTGTTATTTGAACCAAAAGCTTTCCTGTGAGTCTTGCAGTGTTGTCTTTCAAATCAAGAACACTGCATAAAAAAAAATATGTGTATTGTGGTCCCAGAAAAAAAAATGTTAGGGATAAGGATACAAGAAAATCAATGGACAAAGAAAATTAAAATTGCTTACATATAATTCAAAATCTATTACACAGACAAAACTTGCAAAATACTGTTATTAAGAGGATTTATAGCACATTCTTCCTACATAACACCATGACGAATATGCATCATGTGCAAACAAGGGTTATTTTTTTGTGTGTCAGTTTTTATGTGTGTGTAAAACATAGCACACTTTGATTCTTTCACCAACACAAAGATTAAAAATATATAATAAGATGTGCATGTAATGTAAAGTCAAAATCATGTCCCTTTTTGAAAGTGAAAGAATATTAATAATTAAAGCACAATAACAGATTTATATGGAAATGTTCTTCATGGACTAGGAATTATGATTATACAGAACAAATCTTTTTATATAAAATTATATAAAAATTAAATCACAATAACAGATTTATATGGAAATGTCCTTCATGGACTAGGAACTATGATAATACAGAAAAAATCTTTTTATATAAAATGTTTAACTTATTTGAAAGTTGTTTTAGCTATCTACCAGTATATATTTAATTATGAGGGTCTTAGCAGATTAAAGCTATCACTTCATTATTTCTAGGTCCTCAGTGTCCAGACAGTACTGACATTCTCTCCTGTGTCCATATATTCATAAGGCATCAGCTGGAGCTGTGATCCCATCTAAGTGAGAATCAGAGTCATTGGTTGTTTGCAGAATTCACTGCCTTGTGATTGAAAGACTGGCGTTTTCTTCTTTTTTTTCTCAAGGTAGTTTCTTCCTTTAGCCTAGGATGACCTGGAACTCACTCTGTAGTCACAGGCTGGCCTTGAACTCATAGCAATTCTCCTACTTCTGCCTCCTGAGTGCTGGGACTGAAAGTATGCTCCACTTCCACCATATCTGCCCATTTTTGTTTTCTTATGTTCTGTGGCCTGGGGGTTGTCTCAACTCCTAGAGTCGACCCTCAGGTCCTAGCAAGGATGACACCTCAAGGACTTACGTCTTCAGCAGAAGAGGAGATGATTTATCTAAGCTGCCACATTGGAATCTTTTCAAATATGAGGGAAGATACCATCCTCACATAGTCACAGGTCCATGTGAAACTCAGAGGAGTGTGGCGAGAGGGGTGCTCCAATGCATATTAGTAGTAATCATGAGAGGTTCTAGAAATCCCAGTCAGGAGAGACTGGCAGAAATCAGAAATATTTGGGATTCTCCATCTCTCCCCTTCCCCACTGCTTGTATCCAGAATGGATTCCATGCTACAATTATCACATTAATCTTATGTTTTCTGATCCTCACAGTCAAGTAGTCCAAGACAACATAGTAATTCACTGAAACATACATTAAAATGCACAAATGGAAGTGCAGAGTGAAAGAGAGAGTGAAAATTTGGCTCATATGCAATGGTCATGAACAGGGCAGGAACCACAAAGACCTCATTGGCTTCATGATTTCAAGTTAGTATACTTTCCTCAGTTTCCATCATAGCCTGGCTATGGTCAGATTACTCTTGAGAGAATGAAAATTGAAAGTCTCTTTGCTGAACACCTTCCTGCCTTTCTAAAAACCCCATCCTTGCCAAAATTTCTAGGACACTAAGTATAAGTTCTAATCCTTCAATGTTCTGAAGCACATAGGATAACTTCTCACACATTTCTGGGCCTAGCACTTATGAAATATTAACCTCATATCTCTAATTACTTTCAGTGCATGATATTTAACAGAAATTGACTCTGAGGAGATAGGACAAATGCAGACAAATAATGCTGATGTAAGTGACACCAGTTGCTGACCTAAAGAGAGATGTGAAGATTAGCCTTGCCCTTCATTCTCAGTTCTCTATTGCTGTGATCTATGTGGAATTTCTAAGGTGAAGGAGGAAAAGACTCAGAAAATACAAAACAAGCTTTAGGCACAGATTGAAGGCCACTTTCTTTGAGCTTTAATTTGGTGGAAACTGTTTTGCAAATCAGAACTTTACTTTCAGAAAACCATGTTATGTGCTGCAAGGACCACATCTAATGAGTACCATAGGACTCCAATGCCCCTTGCTTTCCAGTCCCACCGGGAGGCAAGCCCAGCTAAATTGTGCACAAGGGAATGTGAAAGTCATGCCATGGGCCCAGTGCTCATATGGAAAACAAGCCCTGCATATACAGTTTCCACAAAAACTACCTCCATGGTGAAATGAAGGGGAAATAACTCTGGCCATCTTGATGACAGCCTGGGAAACTGAAACCATGCAATATAGATTTGTCTGAGCAAATGAAGATTTGTATTCTTTGACAGTGTAATTATTATGCTATGTCAAATTACTTGGCTTTTCTTCATAAAAATCACTTAATACTTCATGCAGATATTACTTTTGCCATCTAATATCACTTTAGGGAAAGTTAATAATTTAAGAATCTATATATTTAAAACTAGCAAATCTAGTCGATGTATGAGATGCCATTGCCAGATATTCCTCCTGTCCTGAACACTTTGTGTAATTACTTCAGCCTAAAAATAAGACTTCAAAGAGAATAATAGAGATCATATATGGAAGAGATCACTTGGGATTTAAAGGGCAGAATGCCATTAACACTGTTTGAAATGTTTTAAGAAGGTGGTGTGACTTATTTTAGAGATGTATTTCCTCTCCAGCAATAGAATTTTTTATGATATTTTAAACTTTAAAATCTCATTTTTGCAAAGTCTGTAGCACTTGTATTTATTGATAATAAAATCTATTTTTCTTTACTATCAAAATTATTATGAGGAGCTGGAAAGATGGCTTGGAGGTTAAGGCATTTGCCTACAAAGCAGAAGGACCAGGGATTGATTCCCCAGGACCCATGTGAGGCCAGATGCACAAAGTGGCACATGCATCTAGAGTTCATTTGCAGTGGCTGGAGGCCCTGGCATGCCATTCTCTCTGTCTGTTTCTCTTCTATCTCTCTCTCTGCTTGCAAAAACATAATTTAAAAAAAATACTATGAAATCATAATTTTCACTGGTATTTAAAAATCTAAATTCAGATCTGTAGACATTATATCTCATATTTTTACATAAACTGTCTTATTTCTTTCTTTAACCTTATGAGAAATTTCATGTTATTATTCCATGTTAGAGATGAGGAAACAGAATCTCTGATATTTTAAAATTCCCTAACATCACTGCATGAATATGTGGCCTATTTTGAATCAGTATAGAGTGTGAGTCAGAGTTAAGCCTTTTAGGCGCTACACAGCTTTCTGTAAACAGCTGTCAGTCATTGAGCACTTTCTCTTGAGCAAATGATAAGCTTTTCATTTGTAAATGTAAGGAGACATATCTTTTTTTGTCATGTTTTAGTTAAGAGAATGAGTTGACTGATTGGCTGTGGTTATAGGTCTCTTGCTTAACCCATCACTGCCTGAAGGGTTCCATGTGAATCCTCCACAGTAGGTCTGGGGTGGCTCATCTCTTGCCAGGAAGACAGGTATTGGCCTGTGGCTCATTGGCAATAAAGCAGCCTTAATACTCACCACCATGACTCAGGGAACTGAGTGGAGTGGAAAGATTTTAAGAGTCATGGTGGGGGAGAATATCCAGGGACATGCCCCCCCCATGTCAGTAACAAATACAAAGGAGGGTGGAACCAGGTTGACCCCTAGGATATCCACAACACCTTACCCCATGGACTGATCCAGACTGCCCCAGGAGGAGGACATCCAGCTGATTGGGGACAAGGAAGAGGGAAATAGGGGAGTTGGAGACATCAACACATTATTCTTTTATTAATTGTATCTAATTATGGATAATAAAAAATAAATTAAATTAAAAAAAAGAGAATGAGACTATGGATAATAGATCACCTGTACCATCTCACTCTGTGGATATTCCATAGTTTTCAAATGCATCTTGAACTTTTAAGTCTCAAAAGTCATTTATTGTTTTGCTACTTTTTAAAATAAATGTTACTAGAATGCTCTTTGCTTTAAGAAATTACATTAATCTCATCATGTGCACAACTTTGATGGTGCTTTAGGCCCTGGAAATATCTTCCATGTTTCAACAGAATGAGTAGAGAATAAAATACATTTGGCACTAAGGATACCTTGTCTCTCTTTATATGTATTTTTTTCTATTTTGATTTTAAAGGTTGGAGAAACATTTTTAAGTGGAGTTGTGTGTGCTTCACATAAAGAGAATAATTTTATATGCACTCAAATGCACACAGAAGAGTTTACATTTTGTTACAGAATGAAATTTTATTTAAATATCTATTACCTGAGAGGGACATAAAGTAATGGTTTGGTTAGTTTTAAAAGTGTATTTGTAGAGATAATATTGTGTTTGGCTCTTGATATTTAAGATAGCATTCTTAGAGCACTTCCACTATATATTTAATTAGCCCTCATGTTATGTGCACATTACTCTCATGGAGGCACAGAATGTTGGAGTAAAAGAAGCATGGGGGCCTGATCCATGGTTAATAGGAATTTTGACCTGACATGGTAAATCTGGGTCTGCGAGAAGATGATTTATAGAAGAATATCCAAGAACCTCTGAGGTCTCAAGTTATCTCAGCAATAAATAACCTTCTGACATTCCAGTGGTTTGTGGACGATCAACTTCTCAATATATTTTTACACAAGGAATATATCCTTGTCATAGTTTGATCCAGGTGTCCCCCACAAACAAATTAATGTGTTATGGGTAATTGATCCTCAGCTGGTGGCAGTTTGGATTTTATAACCTTGATGGCGCTATGTTGTTGGGGGTGGACTTTTGGGGTTATAAGCCAGCTTTCCCTTGCCAGTGTTTGGCACACCTTCCTGCCACTGTTTCCAGTGCTGTGGCAGAGGTGATGTCCACCCTTCTGCTCATGCCATTGTTTTCCCTGCCAGGATGGAGTCTCCCCTCGACTCCATAAGCCTAATAAAGCCATTCTTCCACAAGCCACTTTTGCTTGGGTTCTTCCTACACAGCAACTAGAAAGCTGACCGCAACAATCCTGATTCCTGTACCTGCCTTGTTCTCTGATTTAGAGTATGGATTTACATAGAGGAGGGGTGAGGCAAGCTAGAGAAGGGATATCTTATTTCTGAATGGCTCTAACATTTTATTCATATCTCAATCCATGACCTTAGAGGCACATAGACCTTAGTTAGACCTGTCATGCTTTTTGTCATAAATGGGTCTATCTAGGTGATTACTTTCTCTACACTTTTTGAAGCTGATTCTGTTCAGTCTTCTGTCCTCCAACTACTCCTTTCAGGAGCCAGAAGTGGTGAGTGACCAGGCCGCATGTTGTTTTATTTTGTAACCTCTCTTTGCTCAGTTAGGTCTTTTTAGGATAAAATGAGAGATTTAGGCTGGAAAGCAAAGCCTCTTAATAAAGTGTATAATGTCTCTACATTATTGGAGAAAATTTAAATTTATGAATTAAGGAAAAGATACACAGCACTACGAATGAATTTTAAGATATTTTACCTGTGGCATAATACTGTGGGCTTCATGTGGATAGAAAGCAGGGTGAATATCTTTGCCTTCATCATGCCCAGCTTGGTGAATGACACATAAGAAAGCTGTGAAAGTGCACTTTTACATGTTGAACAGAAGGAGTCAGAATGCTGTTACTTATATCCATGCAAATGGGATGAGCATGATGATATATAGGTAGACCTTGCTGAATTGTACTGATTAGGGCACTACATAGTTTGGATTGTCCCTTAAGGAAGAGGAGTGAGCAATGTCTAGAGAAATTCGCCTTAGATAACTTCCAAAGTGGGTGTGAGGGAAGGCAAATGTTGTTTGGTCATTTTGGAGAAATGACACATTTCATTTGAGAATTGAAATATTTTTCAATAGCAAATAATCTGTTAAAGAGCAGATTTGTTGTTTTTTCCATGGTGCTAGTGGTGTGCCATTTTTCATTGTAATGATATTATAATTATTCTTAACATCTTTTCTAGTGTCAACATGACATTTAGACCAGATTGAGCCAGTCTGGAGCCTTTGCTCACTCAGGCTTTAACCTTTCCCAGCAGGCATCATGGCTGTTGAGATAGCAGGCTATCAGTAAGTTCAAAGTTCAGTCTGATGACTTTAAAATAGCATAATCTTATTACTCTTTTACTGTGTAGCATCAGGGTACATCTAGGTTTCTTAAAAAAATCTAAGATATACAGATGCTGGGTAAATCTGTGCTATTACAGATAATTTCACTGGGGTTCTAGATGATTTTTTATTTACCCCTCCATTTTTCTAGAAAATTGCAGTGTGCTGCAATACATGTATAGTAGCTGTTAATCCCTGAAGAAGACCACATAAAGAGAAATAAGCATTCAACTCTTGTTATCCTACATTTTCCTAAAGAGAGAAGAATCTGATGGAAAAATGTACACAGTGCAAGATATGACCTCAGTATCCTAAGCATTCCAAAGTCTTCCTTTAAATTTTATATGTGCATGTCACTGTGTGTATGAATGTTTACAAATTTGTGGGTGCATGTGTAAGTGTGCCAAAGTCTTCTTTGAGGCACTCAAAGAATTATTAATAAATATCTGAATCAAGGAGAAACCTACACAAATACGCTTGAAATGAAGAATTGAAGTATGTTCAGGAAATTTAAAAAATACAACTGTTGTTGGAGCAGTGAGGATACCTTATGGATGAGGTTTTCATGTATCAAGAGAATGTTAGGCAGAATTTAAAGTCAATGTTAAAGATATTTACTTGTATGCTAACAACTAGGAGAATCAATAGAAGGTTTGAGAGAGAAGAAAACTTCTACCTTGTACAGATTTAGAGAAAGGCATTCCTACTGTGCTGTGAAAAAAATGATTACAAAGTAGAAGTAGGAGAGAATGAGATCAGTTAGCAAGTTATTCCAGATCAAAGAAATGAGAGCTTTGACAAAGGCAGGAACAAACTTGAGGATATTCAAACACTTGATGACAGGAAGAGGTAAGTATGAAATTTGAATTATTCCAAATGTAGCTCATTGATGAATCATTAATGAGAATCTGGCCAAATAAGATTTTCCTTCCAAATTCATTATGTGTCAATAGAAAATGTCATATAGAATTATAAAATTAATTGTAATTAGTCATTTATTATCTTTCAGTAATAAAACTTGAAACCTTTATTTTAAACTGAAATTCTTAATAACTTTTTTAAAGTTTCCCTCTGAGAAAAATAATTACTGAACAGTAAAAAAAATGTTTCCTTATTCCACAATTTCTTTTAGAATGTCTGAGAGATAAATTAATTTAAAGTATATTGTAATTTCCCTTAGGGTTTAAGAAAGAGAGTAGGCTGGGAAATCATTGGTATCAGTTTTTTGTCTTCTTTGATGCATGGGTTTCCTATGTAGTCCTGACTGGTCTCAAACTATGTAGACCAGGATATCCATGAACTTGGTATTGATCCTCTTGCATTTGTGTTCTTCATGCTAAGAACTAGGGTATAATTTTAACCCCAGTGCATAGGTATAGTAGACAAGTCCACAATGATTGGATGAATATCCAACTGTCATGGTTTGATCCAGGTGTCCCCCACAAACAAATGAATGTGTTCTCAGTGATTGATCCTCAGCTGATGGCAGTTGGGGAATTACAACCTTGCTAGAGCTGTGTTGTTGGGGGCGGGCTTTTGGGGTTATAAACCAGCTTCCCCTTGCCAATATTTGGCACAATTTCCTGCCACTGTTTACAGTGCTGTGGCAGAGGTGATGTCTGCCCCAATGCTCATGCCGTCGTTTTCCTGCCAGGATGGAGTCTCCACTCAAGTCTGTAAGCCAAATAAACCCATCCCTCCACAAGCCACTTTTGTTTGGGTTCTTTCTGGGCAACACCAACAAAACACAGTTTGTGGAGGAATGTGAGATATATCAGGCTTACAGATACAGGGGCAGTTCCATCAATAGCAGAAGAAGCTGGCTCCCTTTCACAGATCCAAATAGAGAGAAAAAGCAAGAGCAGCCAGCACTCACCAAAGATCAACAAGCATGAATTAGCAGCAAGAAAGAACCTCCAGAGTTTAAATCTTTCCGCATACCTTTAGGCTGTCATTAAGATCTCTCCTAAAACACACTTTTGGGCTGAACCTCAGGATTTGCCAACAATGATATCTCCTCCAGCCAGGCAGCTGGAGAACCAAGTATCAAGCTTTAACAAAGCACCTGAGTCTTTGGGGTGGGGACACATAATTCAGACTACCACATTCCTCCCTGGGCCTCCATAGACTCATATCATCTGACATTGCAAATTGTTATACAGTCCAACATCAAAGGTCCCCATAGTCTTTACCAATTTTAAGACTGTTCCTTAACTCTAAATCCTGTAAAAGAAAACACGTTACATTCTTCCAACACATAATGGCATAAGCATATCCTTTGCAAAAAGACATAACAAGGATAGACTAGAGCAATGTAAAATCATCAACCATCAAGTCACTGTCCAAAATCCGTAGTTCAAGTCCAACACCCATAACCAGTGATGACAGTCTCTGTATTTTCCAATTTCTACCCCTCAAGATGGGCTGAGTGACCAGGGAAAACTCCCATTACAGATAACAGCATCCCATGATAGCCTTTTCTCAGTTCTGGTATATCCGAAACATCTTTAGGTCTTCAAAGTAAAGCTTGGTCCATCTTATAATGGCCTCACTGTTATCCATTAAGGGATATCACACCCTGTTTTCCATGCCACTGAGTCTCAGAAGCAGCTCCCGGAACCATGTGCACTTCTTGACCCACTTCTTTTTTTTTTTTTTTTTTTTTTGGCTTCTAAATTCAACGTCAGGTGTGATGACACAGTCATTTTGTTTATCCAAGGAGAAAATAAATCATGACTGATGTAGACAGCTTTCTTGTTGCTGTGACAAAGAACAAAATCTGCTGATGAGGAAAAGAAGTTTATTTCCGCTTATGGATTCAAGAGGAAGTTCCTTCATGCATGGCAGGGAAAATGATAGCATGAGAAGAGGGGTGGACATCACCTCCTGGCCAACATCAGGTAGGCAATAACAGCAGGAGTGTATGCCAAAAACTGGCAAGGGAAAACTGGCTATAAACCCTCACAAGCTGAATCAGAGTTCTTAGTCCTTACTGCATTCAGGTCTTTCCAACTCTGACCAGAATGGTCAGTGAAGCTATATTTCTAGCACTGCAAGCCATTTCTTAGGCCAGCTTTCAAATCATTCCATATTTCTCCTGCAAATAAGTTACAAAAGGCCAAAATCCACAGAATCAGGATTCTAAGCAGCAACAAGCAATCCCACTCTCTGGTACCAAAATTTCTGTAGTCAATCTTCTCATTGCTGCAGCAAAGAAGAACCCAACACAAAGCGGCTTGCAAAGGAATGGGTTTATTTTGGGTTATGGACTTGAGAAGAAGCACCATCATGGCAGGAAAAAAACAATGGCATGAGCCAAATAGTGGGCGTCACCTTCTGGCCAATATCTGGTGGACAAAAGCAACAGGAAACTTTGCCAAAAACTGACAAGGGGAAGCTGGTTGTAGCCCCCATAAGTCCATCCCCCAAAAAGTTCTAATTCCAAAACTACCATCAGCTGGCGATCAAGCATTCCAAACACGTTCCTTTGTGGGGGACACCTGAATCAAATCACTACAATGACCTTGAAGAGCAACTTTCTTCTATTTTCTTTTTTTTTCAAGTCATCTCCTTTTAAAACACTTTGTATTTCTGCCAGTCAATCTTACCTGGTGAAATTTACCTTAGACATTGTTTCTTTTTTTCAATGTGAAGCAGAAAATGGTGGTAATGTACTTGATGAAAGCAGTAATCTAAATTAACCTAAAGCTGTCTCTGCGCCAGTAATTTAAAACTATTTTTAATTTTTCCAACATCGAATTGTACATATTTCAATACTACATCATCTGCAAAATGCACCAGTCCATTACTTTCAGACTCAACCTTGAACAACTCCTGAGCATGGGCAAAAGAATGTAAAACCTTTTATGCCAGTAGCCAAGTAGAGCAAAGTTATCTGCAGTCTTTCTTTCTCCTCTGAAAGTTCATATGCAAAGCCTCCAAATACAGTTTTCCCTGTCTTTAGCATTTTCTAACTCTCACCTGAATATCTCATAAAACTTGGCTTTCCACTCGGGAAGGCATCTTCTTTCCCATATACCAATGCTATCAACATTCCACCAGTACACAAGTTTCAAGAGATAAAATCCACAAGGTCAGTCAGATCATCTCAAGACCCCACTTATCTGTTACCAAATTCTGTAGTAAACAGTTGCATAATGCTAGGATGAACATCCAACCAAACATAGTTTCTAGGAGAAATGTGATGATTTGTTTCAGGCTTACATATTCATGGGACGTTCTATCAATGGCAAAAGCACAAGCCAGCAAACACACACACACACACACACACACACACAAGCAAAAGCTAAAAGCAGCAGCAAGCAGGGTCCCCTAAGCTCAAAACTTTCTGCATACCTTTGGACAGGAATTCAAATGCACTCCTAAGCATACCTTTGGATGGGACCTTAGGGTCCACAACAAGTGAAACTTCTGCCTTCCAGGAAGCTGGAGACCTATGTTACAAGATTTAATAAAAACAGTTGAGTTAATGGGAGAGATACATTCAGACTACCACACCATGGTACAAATCATGTAATACCCATTGGTGTCAAGTGAGCTGAGCCTCCTTGCCCAAGTATTGGCCATTCATTGTATGTATTCCTCATGCTTATCCACATGATATATTGGATATATTGTGAATAGTACAAGAGTGAACCTGGCTCTACCAATAATTCTTTAATTTCCTATTGTCAGTTATTTTGTATATATAGGCAGAATTAGAATTATTGGTTTATGTGGATAAATATCTTACTATTTTTATAGGAATTTTTATACTGTATTTCACAGTAGCTGTTTTACATTTCAACCAATAGTGTACAGAGGTTTTAATTTCTCCCTTTTCCAATATCTTTTATCTCCCATTTTTTTCAACAAATTTTGAATGTGTTAAGTACACCAAAAATTATGTTTTTATTTTATTTCAGATATTTTGCTAGTTAAGCAAAGAGTTACCTGTCAAATGAGAGGCACATACTATGAGGGTAGGCATAATCTGTAGTTTTTTTAAATGATTTTTCCTCTTCCATATTATCATGAGTTTGAGTTGCTTCAAACTTTATGGTTTTTATTTATGGTTTTCTTTATGG